>JBAKBP010017086.1:0-49750 GCA_037953745.1 Lithodes maja | reverse complement strand
CGAAGGTAGTGAGACCATAGTTATTGGAGTTATGTATAGACCGCCAAATATGAGTAGAAATTACGGAACGTCATTATGGGAGGAAATTAAAATGGCATCAAGGTTTAGCAATGTGTGCATTATGGGGGATTTTAATTTTCCGAATATAGATTGGCAGCATCAAATAGGAGACTCTGATTCTGAGGAGTTTATAGAGGTAGTACAAGATAGTTTTTTATTTCAATTCATAGATACGCCGACTAGAGGTAATAATATTCTCGATTTAGTTTTCAGTAACAATGAATATATGGTAAATAATGTAGAGATAGGGGACCACCTAGGAAATAGTGACCACAATTCTGTGTATTTTAATATACAATGGAAAGGTAATACCAGAGAGAATACAACATTAATACCTGACTTTAGAAAAGCCAATTATGGTGGGTTAAAAAAAGCCCTATTAGCGGACCCTATGGTCAAAAAATTAAGTCGATCCAGGTGTCCAAATGAGTGTACCCCTTCTCAGGCACCTGTCATCTTAAGTCAGGAAGAGACGTCAACCTTGGTAGATACATACGATAATTTTATCAAGTCAGTATTCAATGCACAAAATAAATACATCCCCAAAAGAAAATTTAGATCAACACAGAACCAACCCAAATGGATGAATAATAGACTATTAGATCTTCTAGGACAAAAGAGAGGAATATATAGAAAAATTAGAAAAGGCGAAGTTCACCTACTTGCTTACTATCAGAATCTATCAAGACAGGTAAAAAAGGATATTAGGAAAGAAAAAAGAAATTATGAAATTAAGGTTGCCAATGACTCAAAAAATAATCCTAAAGCTTTTTACCAACTATATAAATCCAAGGTTAGAGATGTAATTGGTCCCCTTAAAACTTCGACAGGAGAAATGACAGAAAATGATTTAGAAATGTGCAGTACATTAAATAGTCAATTTCTTTCCGTTTTCACTAATGAAAATTTGGCACAGTTTCCAGAAGTCCGTAAGGTATATAGCGATAGTATAGAAAATAGGTTAAGTACGGTTACTATAAGTAGAAATGATGTGCTTAAGGAAATTGACAGACTGAAACCTCAAAAATCGCCTGGTCCTGATGAGGTATATGCTAGAGTATTAAAAGAATGTAGGGATGAGTTAAGTTACCCATTAACATTTTTATTTAGCAAGTCATTGGAGACAGGTATAGTTCCAGAAGCTTGGAAGCTTGCAAACGTAGTTCCGATCTTCAAAAAAGGTGACAAATCAATAGCATCCAATTACCGTCCCATTAGTCTTACATCAATCATAGGAAAGCTACTAGAGTCAATTATTGCTAGTAAAATTAGAAACCACTTAGATACATTTAATTTAATAAATTCTTCTCAGCATGGATTCACTCAGGGACGTTCTTGCCTTACTAATTTGCTTAGTTTTTTCTCAGAGGTATATGAAGCAGTAGATAATGACAAGTCATATGATATAATATATTTAGATTTCAGTAAAGCTTTCGACAGAGTCCCCCATGAGAGATTGATGAGAAAGGTTGAGGCGCATGGAATAGGTGGGGCGTTGTTGGGATGGATTAGGTCATGGCTAATTGGTAGGAAGCAGAGAGTCGGCATAAATGGTACGAAGTCAGAATGGGGAGCAGTCAAAAGTGGTGTCCCCCAGGGATCTGTATTAGGTCCCCTGTTGTTTGTTATATACATAAATGACCTTGATTTAGGTATAACTAGTAGGATAAGTAAATTTGCAGACGATACCAAAATGGGGAGAACAATTGATTCAGATAGAGATATAGAGTGCCTCCAAAGGGATCTAGATACCTTACACGAATGGTCAGTAAATTGGCAGATGAAGTTTAACATTGACAAATGCAAGGTATTAAAGATAGGGAAGATGCATACAAATGTTAAATATAAACTAGCTAATGTGGAATTAGAAAACTCGAATTGTGAGAAAGATCTAGGTGTGTTTGTTAGCAATGATTTGAAGCCTAGACAACAGTGTATAAGCGTTCGAAACAAGGCAAACAAGATTCTCGGGTTCATCTCAAGGAGTGTGAGTAACAGAACTGCTGATGTTATCTTAAAACTTTACTTGTCATTAGTGAGACCCCATATGGATTATGCTGTTCAATTTTGGTGTCCTTATTACAGAATGGACATAGATTCATTGGAGAGAGTACAACGTAGAATGACAAAAATGATCCATAATATTAGAAATCTTCCGTATAAAGAAAGGTTGAAGAAATTAGGCTTACATTCGTTAGAGAGACGCAGAGTTAGAGGGGATATGATAGAGGTGTTCAAGTGGGTTAGTGGGATTAACAAAGGGGACATGACAAATGTACTAAAGCTCAGTGATAGCGAAAGAACTCGTACCAATGGTTTCAAATTAGATAAATTTCGTTTCAGAAAAGATATAGGCAAATATTGGTTTGGTAACAGAGTTGTAGATGGGTGGAATGGACTACCAAGTGCTATAGTGGGATTAAAAACGATAGGGAGCTTTAAGATAAAATTGGATAAGCATATGGACGAGAAGGGTTGGGTGTGAAGGGGGATCAGCAGGGTTGGGCCAATCAGCGCTCTGCAGACCCCCGTAATCCTGCGTTAATCTCTAACCGTTTTGGTAAGATGATCCTCAGGGTATTAGAGTGTTGAGCCTATAATTGGGCTTTGTAATTGGGATTGTGTGGGACAGGGATCTGCCTTGCTTAGGCCAATCGGTTTTCTGCAGACTCCCATTTTCTTATGTTCTTATGTTCTTATGAATATCAGAGCAGCATTGGATGGGTGCACCCTGGGACTCCCTGCTGCCGAACACCTGCCCAACGACGACACACCTGTTCCCTACTTCCTGGTGGGTGATGACGCCTTCCCCATGCGAAGGTGGTTGATGAAGCCACACTCTACCCGGCAACTGACTGTACCGGAGCGGATCTTCAACTACAGACTGTCCCGGGCTCGCAGAGTTGTTGAGAACGCCTTTGGCATCATGGCAACCAGGTATGTGTTTGATTATGTGAAATGTTTGACCAGAAATATAGGTATCGGTGATAGCACCCTACTAATATGAAGTATACTATTCAGCTATTAAATATACATGCTCGTAACCATTATCCCTATAATTAATATGGATTAATACATCTCCCCCACATCCACAGAGTGTGATTTATCCACGTCTGCAAGTCCAATTTTAACTAAAAATGATCCTAACCTTTATTTCCCTATTTCATATGAACTATACTATTCAGTGTTTAAATATACATGTTTGTTCTCTCCCTAATTCAGGTTCAGGTGCCTTCTTCACAGCATTCCCCTCCACCCGTCCCGTGTTGAGTCTGTGGTGATGGCGTGCTGTTGCATGCATAACATTATGCGAATGAGGTTCCCTAATCACCACGCCAACCTAGCGGACGAGGAGGACCCTGAGACGCATGCTATCATCCCTGGTGGTTGGAGGGAGGTGCGGGACAGGCTGAATCCCCTCGAGAGATTATCCAGGAATGTCGTGACAGCCCAGGCCAAGAGGCAACGCCAGCACCTCACCGAGTACTGTTCATCACCCAGTGGCAGTGTCCCCTGGCAGAACGACCTGATATGAAGGTATGTATCCATATCTTGCCATTGCTTTAATTATTTTTTTGTAGTTAACATATTTTTATTATGCTTTTGATCATGTTTTAAATCAATTAAACATCATTAATATATATTCTCTATTTGTTATTCGCTTTTTATAAAGTGTTGGATATACTATGGTGCTCACCTTTGCCTATGTCGTTTCATAATATTTAATGTATATTTTTTATTTATTTATAATTCATGTTGGATATCAATCTGTATATTATTTATTATCATATATTATTTGCATATATTGCACATCATTATTTATGATTTACTATCAATATTATTCCCGATACTATTTCAATCATATTATATTTTTCTGTTTCTGTCTTCATTATCGATGTTAATATCAATATTATTTATAACAACTTGAATTCATATTAAGTTATATTTTGTCTCTGTTGACAAGTCTTTGTCCTGTTTATAAAAGGAACCTTTCTTGAGAATGTTTACCCATTAACTCTAATAATATAGTTTGGATCCAAAACAACAGCTGGAGGCACTTCATGTATTTTATTCATAAACATAGATGTATTTTAGTCATAAACATAGATATATAGCATGTTAATATTATACACCAAAGTAATATAGTATATAAATATATACCAGAAAGTATAGAAATAATAAGAGATATTCATTTTATGTGTAAGAGATATTCATGTTATGTGTAAGAGATATTCATTTTATGTGTAGACATAGTAATACATATATTCGTCATTCCCATCACTGGGTGGTTTATGACTTTATTATTATACACAAAGGTTTCACACATTGTCGTCATCCCCAGGCCTGGGGCTCTTGACTTTGGTGTTCAACCTTGTTTATAGGAAGTTCCCTGGTGTTGGTGGCCTACTAGTAGCTGGGCTTGAGGGCACCGCTGTTGCAATGTTGGCGCCATGTGTAGGGGTAAGCGACCCCGCCCACCATTCATGTACGTGTGCAGGAGACCTGAATGGCGTACCAGCCATCAGGTCTTGGAATGTGGGGTTTGTGAAGGTTGCTGGCATGCGTGATGGTCCTGGCTGGGGTTGCATCTGTGGTGGTGTGGTGTGCAACTGCGGGGGGGCTGGTGGTGTGGTGTGCAACTGCGGGGGGTTTGCTGCTAGCAACATCTGGGGTGACGTGGAGAGGGTGACCTCATCCCTGGCCTGAAGGACTTGCTGCATAATCCTCCGTGATAATATCTCCCCTACAGCGTCAGGGAGCCTCTCGAGCTGCTGCTCCAAGTACCCCACGAACTGCCCATACTTGGTCTCCTTCCCAACCAGGGATGACACCAGGCGTGACATGTCCTCCCGCATCGCCTCCCGCGTTCCACTCGCCTGGAGAAAGAAGAGTATGCAGGTTAAACACCTTTGGTACTTATAAAATAATACTTACATGTCATGGTAAGTTATACTAATAAAGTTTTTATGTTTTTCTCCTCCAGATGCATATGTCTTCCTCTACAGGAATTGTTTGCGATTTACAGCGTACACGAACATAGGATTTACACAATACTCTCGTAATGACTAATATACTCTCATAATGACATATGTTAAATGTTTTCATATTTACCTCCACAGGTGAGAATGTCTCTGCAGACTTCCGGCGCTTGTTCTGGCTGCTGGACCTGGCAGTGGGAGTTGTTTTGGTTGGAGGGGGCATGTCAGTGTCCTCTACATCACTCTCGTCCTCACCAATCACCTCCACATTCACATCCGGCGAGACGTCATCGGTCGGGTTTGGAAACTGAAACATAAAAACATTAATATATCCTATATAAATAAGACTTTTAACCTATTTTAATATACTTAAATATATGTACCTTGACAATATAAATAAATATAAGAAAATACTTTTTATGTTTACATGAAGCCTTCAATTATAAATGTATGAATTCAAGTCTATATGCGAAAGATAAGCATGATATTAACAACAATGAATTAACATATGTATTAAATCATATGCATAAGATAAACACGTTATTAACAGACATTAATAACCTATGTATACATGGTTAAATAATATTTTCCAAATGTGATAGCGAACAGTAATTTAAATATATATTGTTTTCACACATATTAGGTATGTTTATATTAGTTCTAACCTTAGCTGTGACCTTGGTCTTTACGCGGGAGATGTGCCCTTTGAGGAAGGCAAACTTCTGCATGATCCAGATGTCCCTCTCTGATAGTGGCTTGCCCTCGAATGTCCCAGGTGTTCCCGCTCCACTCTTCATATCGCTCAGCTTTGAATACCTTGAGCGCATGTTGCGCACCCAATGTGCCAGATTAACGCCTGTGTAAAGAGTAATATTTATTAAACAAGGCCCCTTGATATATATGATTTATATCCTTAATTTCACATGCCACACATGGCTTGATAATACATTATTAGTTAATGCTGTTAAATACAAGCGTAGAGGGATGTATATGATACTGGCAACACACATACATATATGCCAATTTAGCAAACTTTTACGTAATACTAATTATGTATTTCACGTATAAATCACATGGAATCAAACCAAGAACACAACATCAAGGTATTCAATCACTTGTTACAAATAATATTGCATGCTGCATGTTTTGTTGTGGGCACTTACCTGTGACATTAACACCCAGGGTAGCAGCCTTCTCGTCGTAGGCGCGGAGTTTCCTGCGCGTATCTTTGTAGGCCTTGCTACGCTTCATATACAGCATGGGGGTGTCCTTCACCCACTCGGCCAGCATGTCCTCAGTTTCGTCGCTCAAGATCACCCTTGTCAACTTCTTCTTCTTAATGGCGCCATAACGCACAGGGCCAGTGCTGAGAGGGGGGTCAGGGCTATCATCATCACTGTCACTGAGGCTACCTTGGGTGTCCTGACTGGTATGAGTATCCTGACTGGTCTGAGTATCCTGGCTGGTCCGAGTATCCTGGCTGGTCCGAGTATCCTGGCTGTCGTCAGCATCGATATCTCCCTCAAACACATCCATGTCCTCATGTCCACTGGGCTGGCTGTCCGGCACAATGTCATCCGAGTCGTCCAAGTCTTGCGACGCAACAGGCCTCCTGGCAGGGGGTGCGATGCGGGGTTGTTCGGAAGGTGTAGCTTTGACTTTCTTTACAACACCATCACCACCCTTCCGAGACTTGGTGGCCGCCACCTTCTCCTTGGCCAAAGGCATGGTGCAGGGCAGGCAGGTAGGGCAGCGTGGTAGGGCAAGCAGTGTGGTAGGGCAGGCAGGCAGGTAGGGCAGCGTGGTAGGGCAGGCAGCGTGGGTCGCTGTGCGGGCCGGGTCAATGGGTCCTTGGTGGGTTCACGGGGGAGAGTGGACGAGCACCACGGGCGGTCCCTTTTTATAGGGGGTATTGACGCGGTGGTGCCACCTACTCGCGCGGTGTTGCCAGCAGTCGCACACCACTCGCGTCGACTCACGTTATTTTCACAGTTACTCGCGTAGACTCACGTAGGTTTAGCATAGACTCACACAGACTCACGTTAATATCGCGTAAATTCGTGTTGGTTTCGCATAGACTCGCGACATATATTGCGAAATCCAGACCACCACGTGGGTACTCTCGTTTACGCGTGTTACACTCGCGTTACCCCGTGTTAACTCGCGTTAGCGTCGTGTTGACTCCTGATTGACTCCCGTTAAACTCGCCTTTGGCAATATTGGTAAATATTGCCAAGTGGGAGTAGGACGCCAACTCGCATAGACTCGCGTAGACTCACGTAGACTCGCGTGGACTCGTGTAGACTCGCGATCATTAAATTTCTGAATAGTACAACGTGACTGTCACGCGAGTCTACATGAGTGTCACACGAGTCTACAGGAGTTTACACGAGTTTACGCGAGTCTACGCGAGTTTACGCGAGTCTATGCGAGTTGGCGTCCTACTCCCACTTGACTCTCCAATTTTTGTGTCATCACAAAAATTTTGGCCGCGTTCGCGAGTCTACGCGGTCCACCGCGAGTCCACGCGAGTGTCGGCGAGTGTCGGCGAGTGTCGGCGAATTTGGAATAATCATTGGCGAGTGCAAAAATTTCATCACTCGCGTTGGAGTTGCGCTCCGACTCACCTATGTGTGAACCTACCTTAAGGCTCGCTCTCGCGCTCTCTCTCTCTCTCTCTCTCTCTCTCTCTCTCTCTCTCTCTCTCTCTCTCTTCTAATTTGTTGTCCTATATTTCTTGTATAGACTGTCCCTGTCTCTATTTGCATTAAGGCAAGACCATCAAATAGGACTACAAGGTTTGTGTGGTCAGATTATCTGTGTAACAGCACTGTGTAATACCTAGTCCTTTGTAATATATATTTGGTGCACAATAACACATTTAATAAAGGTAAAGCGGTTCAACACTATTATGTGTGGATATTTGTTCCTGCATAACATTTATTCTACCTGGAACAAACTTCCCTCAAGAGTTGTAAAACGTTTACAGTAGAGCAATTCAAGACGACAATGTTTGTACTTTGCACACACTGAAAATAGTGTAATGCATTCCACAATATCTCTCTTCATATCAAAAGGATCTTCCCGGTGTTGCGCTACATACATGACCTACTAAATCCAATTAAACTAGTAATACAGTAACTAATTGTATGGGCAACGAAAATATATCTACTGTATATTTGTAAATAATTGAATGATCCCTTATCGAATATACCGAATAGTATCTACATGTTTGTATGAAAACTATAATGGAACATAATTATACAAATAAACTTATTAGTATTACTTACTGTCTCTCCCACCATGATACACACTCAAAACCTTTGATATTATTTAACCCTTTGAGTACCAGCGACGTTTCTAAAAATGTTTCCTAGCTGTATTTAGACAATGTTATGCAGCTTAGGAAGGATCTGTGGTAGTTGAAAAAGGTTGGTTGAGATAGTTTGAAGTCTTATTAAGCCTAGACGTCCCTCCTAAGCTGAATAAAATCGTCTGACAGTTGACAGAATATGATGAAAAGGACGTCCCTGGTACTGAACGGGTTAAATGGGGGGGGGGGGGGAGTGCTTGTTTGTTGGTCTATACTGTATATATTTATTAATATATTTTTGAGTTTCCTCCCTAGGAAACTCAAACTCTCTCTTGGCTTTGGGTTCTGCTATCTCTATTATAATTAAGCCCTGCCCACTTCGTTTGGATCGTAAGGTCTGTGTGGTTCGTGTATCTTTATAAATTTTTCTCTCTACCCTTCACGATCCTCTTTCCATCTCATTTCCCTATAACATTTTTCTTCCCTCCACTTCCTTTATCTCTCTCTTCAACAATACTATAGGTAGCGCCAACGAACTTCACAATAATCCGGACCCCTTAACTTTTTATAACTCAAAATTAATGAAAGCAATCAGGCTGAAATGTCTATCATTATGGAAGAGTCCACCAGGAAATAGGTGTGGATATTTACAGCCAGTTTGCTCAAGGTCCTTTTGAGTTATGAAGAAGTCAAGGATCGAGATAATTGTCAAGTTCGTTGGCGGTACCTATACCTCCCTCCTGTCTTCCACCTCCTTCGTTAATCCTTCCAACCTCGCTCTACTCAATGTACCTCCCTTTCTGCCTGTCTGTTTACCTTCTCCCTTTTCCACCCCTACCCCTCCCTCCCCTCCACTTCCTTCCTCTAAATGCACTTCCCTCTACCTTCTCCATCCGTCTTCCTCCCTCCTTCCTCTCAATTCACCTTCCTCCCTTCGTCCATACCTCCTCGATCCTCCTTCCTCCCATTTCACCTCCTCTTCTTCCTGCTGTTTACCTCAATCTCCCTCCTCCACCTCCTTGCTCTCAATGCACCTCCCCCCTCTCTCCCCTTTTCCACTCCTCCTCCACCTCCTTCGTCTCAATGCACCTCCCTCTCCAATCCCACATCCCCACCATCCTTCCACACCGGACTAGAGCTAATTACTGAATTAATTGGGACCCCACCAGAGACTTTCCCCGAATCTGACCTCCCGCAGTTCACGAATTATACTGAGAGGCCTTTAATGTCATCAGGGACAGGACCTGCGCTTACTGGGGAAATTATAGGGTGGTCGGATCGTAGGCTAGCTATAAGATTGGTTGTGGTGTGTGGAGGAAGGGATAACAGATTATATATATTTTTTTTTTTCTATGTGAATGCGGGAGACAAAAGGCATAACTGCCTGCAGCGAGTGCCTCCTCCAGATTTCAAAGAGTGACAAAGCCGAAATCAAGGGATGTTCGAGCTAAAATGCCTGGTCAGACGGAGTTTGAGGAAATTTAAATCATAGGAAGAGGGAAAGACTGATTCCAGGAGAGAGTTCCAGAGCTCAGCAGTTGAACAGAAGAAAGTCTGAGAATAGCGTTTCACTCTTGGGTTGGACAGCTGCACAGAGCAGGGGCGGGACTGTGTTGCAAGGCGGGCACTATGCACCCAACGTAGAGGAGGTGGTATACACTGGGAAAGCTCCGAGGAACACTGATTACTGTAGTAGCGATAGACTAGCGAGAGAGATGCAACATTGCGGCGAAGAGAGAGAGATTGCAGAGAGTTGGTGAGTGGACGGGAGTTAATGATACGAAAGGCTTTCCTGTCTACTTTGTCTAGGAGTGCGGTGTGAGAGGATCCTCCCCACACATGTGAACGACACTCAATACAAGGACGCACTGTGCCCCTGTACAGAGCAAGAAGCTGTGCAGGGGTAAAGAACTCCTTGAGGCGGTCGAGCACACCCAGCTTCTGGGAGGGCGCCTTAGCGAGACTGGTAAAATGGTCTTTTCAAGTGAGAGCAGAAGAAAAAGAGACACCAAGAACATTGAGAGATGATGAAGGGTTGTTTTTGTATTGTTGAAGAATAAGGGACAGTCCACTGGAGGTTCCTGACGGGTAGTAAGATGGATAAATTGAGTCTTGGAAGCATTAAATACAACAAGGTTTTCTCTACCCCAATTGGAACCAGTAGCTAGATCAGAAGATAGCGTTTGATGGCTTCATTATGTTTGTTTTTGAGGGACTGCTGGCTGGGGCATTCTGGAAAACTAATTGAGTGGTGCAAGGTTGAGTCGTCTGCATATGAATGGATTGGACTGGGTGTACAGTTGAGAAGATCATTTATGAAAATTAGAAAGAGAACAGGAGATAGGACAGAACCCTGAGGAACACCGGAGTTGATAGGCTAAGGAAATGAGCGATGGCCGTCCACAACCGCAGCTATGGAACGGCCGGAAAGTAAATTAGAGACAAAGGCACAGATGGAGAGACAGAAACCGAAGGAGGGCAGTTTGGAAATTAAAGATTTGTGCCAGACTCTATCGAAAGCCTTCGATATGTCTAGCGCAACAGAAGAAGTCTCACCGAAGTCCCGAAAGTTGGATGACCAAGAGTTAGTAAGATATGAAAGAAGATCACCAGTAGAGCGACCCTGTATTAATCAGTATCCTTCTATGGGGGCCAACCTTGCTGTTTTCTCTTTCTCTCCCTCTCTATTTGGCTTGTATCCATTCGGCCCCATTCAGCCTACTGTTTTAAGACTTTTACCCCCAATCCAGGTGTCAATATTTTCCCGGCGAGCGGTAGCGAGCCAGCGTATATGCATTTTTGTTTTGACAGCAAGCTAAATTTGTACATTCTTCGATAGAAAAATGTCTCGTTATCGCTCGCCAGGAAGATATCGAATCCTGGATGGGGATAAACGTCTTAAAACAGTTGGCTGAAAGGCCCCGAATGGATACAAGCCAGAGAAAGAGAGAAAAGGAAAGAAAGACAAAGAAAAAGCAGGTGGCCCCCCTTAAGACACTACATACCCTATTAATCCTCCAGATCCTTCCTAAGCAGTACAAAGTCGTCTATAATCTAATTTTGATTAATTTCACTCCACACACCAAACACCTCCCAACGAAATTAATGAAAGTATGTGATCCTACCGGGATTTGAACCTGGGTTAACACATACCGATTTTAAACACTCTAACCATTACACCGTCAATAATTACACCATACATTCTATCTATCTATTTATATGCTCAGCCCCCCCCCCCCCCCCCCCCAAAAAAAAAAAAAAAAAAAAAAAAAAAAATGAAAAAAAAGCATACATAAATAACCAAATAAACATGACCCATCTCCCCTAATTAAGGGTGTGTGGCATAATAGGAGGAGGGGACGAGGAAGGAGTCGAGGAACAAGGATGAAAGCAGAGTTAATTAATTAGCTATGGTGGTAGTGTGGAGTGCAGCATAGCAAGCAAATCATATCCATATGTTTGTCTTAAGGGGGGATGGTTCACTTTTTGGTCGAACGTTTCAATTATTTGTTATTTATTTTATTTTCTACCCTAAACCTCCATCAAACTTTAAAAAAACATCCATCAAATCCCCCTTCTTGATGAATTTGTACATTTTTCAGGCTCTCTATCGTTCACCAGGAAAAATCGCCACCTAAATAGCCTAACACGTCTTAATATTGACAAGAAAATGGTGCGGAAGGTCTTAAAATCGACACACTAATGGAGCAAACATCTTAAAACCTGAAAAGTAATGGAGCTAAATATGATGGAGAAGGGGGACCAGAAAAACGACCCATCTCCTCTTAACCCTTTTAGAATTGTGCCGCATTTTGACAGTTTATTCTGGCTATCATTAGACAACTTAGGGAGAATTTTTGGAAATTTAAAGGGATAAATAAGACTATCTCAATTAACCCTCTGACTTCCATATACCCTTCTTAATCTAAATACAATCGTCTAAATATATATAGCCAGGGCACAGAAAAGAAATGCGTCATATTATCTCGAAAAGGTTAATTTGCACTGGATTATCGATTAAATAGACATCAATCGTGGTTATGTGATATTATGAATGGAGGATGCCTTTAGGCACATGGACCTCTTTGTTTTATCTGTGTGTTTCCTTCCTCCGTTCATTGTCTCTTTAAAAAAAAAAAAAAAAAAAAAAAAAATTATAACTGTCTGGATGGTGTAATAGTTAGAGCGTGTAAGTTCTGTATGTGATATCCTGGGTTCGAATCCGGGGAGAACCACATGCTTTCATCAATTGCATTTGGGGTGTTATTGGTGTTAAGAATGATGTTAAAAATGATACTACGTGAAATTGAATTTGTTCTGCAGATAAAGAAAATATGAATAGGACAGGGTAGACGAACTTATAAAGGCGGCGGTGCACGAGCGATTGTTCCGTCAATATAAATGGGCAATAATAGTCTGACAGCTTCAAAATATAAGGTACATAAAACTTAAGGGGAGGCCACACCTTTGTGGACCGAATTACACTAAAATTTGGCATTTTCCATTTTAATGTTAACAGTCTTCCTTTAGGGTAAAAGAATCATGTAGTAACACACAAACACATCTATCAACCCTCCCCTCCTCCCCAGGGCCCCTCCCCATCTCCCCCCCACCACCCTGATTGTCATCCGTAATTATTTGTTTACGTTTTCTTTTTTTACCATGGTCGTGCTGAAACTAGTTATATATTCATGTAATAAAAGTAAAAAACACTTAATCACCTCTCCACTTTAAATACCCTCAAATTTTGCATGTGTATAATGGCAGCAAGAAAACACAGACAAAAAGGTATATAAATATATAAATACATCCGGATTAGATACTTCATTCATATGTTTGGTAACATGTAACCCTCTGTGGGGGCGAGTGATGTGCCGTACACCGCACCCCACCCCCTTACCTCTCCTCCCCTGCACGCACCACTCACACACCGCTCTCACTGTCACTCTGAGTTAGACAGCCATGAGGCAAGATCATGCAACTGAAAATTCTTATCGCACCATTTCTAGATCCCTAACTAACCACCGGTATGGGCTTTATACAATGGCTTGAAACTTAATTCCTCGTTCAGGGCATAGAGTACAGATTGGATAGAGAGGAAAGAAGACGCCACAAATCTGTAAATAGGGATCCGCGCGTTCGAGAGATGGCAGCACGATCGCAAAGGACAACGGGAGGGTCCCCACAAAGACATTATATTGTCTATCCTTGGTCCCCATTAATTCGTAATAATTCCTACCTTGTACTAATAACACTATTAATAATCAATTGAACGTTCTCCAGAGACTCTGCAGACATGACATAGTTAAATAGACATAAGTAGAGGCTACTGTAAAGGCCAGTCATTGTGAAATTGTCGTCATTATAAGGAGGTACACAAGCAAATCTCCTCCAACACCCGCCATTGTTGACGTGAGATTCGGGAGTTGCCAACGTCAATGGTGGGACAAAATATCCCTAGATGTCATAAGTATGAATGTCTAGTTTTAGTGCTACTTTACAAATTAACATCTACATAAAATGTAACTAAGAATATTAATTCAAAATGACATTTTAATTCTTGTTGTGTTGCTTGAAGGTATACAGCTTGCATCATATAATATGAGCATGCTTTATAGTGTATACGTATACTTAATGTTTTCATCTTGCTTTTATATATCTAATTTATATTAAATAATTTACAAGTGTTTTTACCAACATTAATTAACTCTTAAATACGTTCCCTCTTTAATCTATTGCTCCTTCGTTTTGCGGATTTTCCCTTAACTTTGGTAACACTGCAGCAAGCCAGGTGGCAGGCGCACAGATATCAAGGAGTATCTATAATAAGGACAAGCAACTGAGGTGCTTTGGTTGTTGTACCATACAACAGTGTTGCCACCAAATCCCTAGGACGCGCGGCAAAATAACTGTGTGACGTCACGTCTTTAACCTCTATGCTTCTGTACTTTATGGTTCAAGGTACTGAACGTCCTCCATATGAGGCCCACTAGTCTGTTGGCTATATATATTTTCTTGGCTACATGTTAGGTGAAGCTCAGTTTGGCATCAATGACCACCCCAAGATCTCTCTCAGAATATGTCTCCTGCATTTCCTCTTCATATAATAACAAATAATATAGCAAAATATAACACAATCGTTCATTCCAGAAAGTGAGTATTTCTCACTTTCTTGATACCTGACACCTACTATATTTGCAAGATTTCCTCTATATTTTGCACACTTATTACACGACAATAGAGGACTCATTTGACGAGAGCAAATTAATTTATGACGATTATAGCTTCTATGGTCGAATCTGTTTTCACGGAATTCGCTCAACTGCTATAAATTTTATATTTTTCATCTTTCTAAAACTCAATATGGGATTACTTCATGGTTGATTATTGGTAACTATAGGTAGAGCCAACGAACTTGAATTTTGTTCGACCCATGACCTCTTCGTAACTCAAAAATACCCACACCTATTACTTGATGGACTCTTCCAATTTAGGGATATTTAGGGATATTTCTTCGAGAGGCCGGTCTATATGATCTGTGCCCCATGAATATTCTTTCCTCTCACTTAAACAGTAGGCTACCATAGTGCGGTTGGGAGTATGAACATGATTAGATTAATATCCAGTATTCGAGAATGGATAATAAGTCGTAGGCGTGTGCATAAACCTTTAACCGTCCTGGTGGTGTAATGGTTAAGGTGGCAAAAATATGTGTGTGATAACCCGGGTTCGAATCCCGGTGGATCATATATACTTTAATTAATTTCATTGGGGGTGTGGTGGTGAGATTAATAAAAATAATATTATTAGTAGGTTTAGGGATATTTCTTCGAGAGGCCGGTCTATATGATCTGTGCCCCATGAATATTCTTTCCTCTCACTTAAACAGTAGGCTACCATAGTGCGGTTGGGAGTATGAACATGATTAGATTAATATCCAGTATTCGAGAATGGATAATAAGTCGTAGGCGTGTGCATAAACCTTTAACCGTCCTGGTGGTGTAATGGTTAAGGTGGCAAAAATATGTGTGTGATAACCCGGGTTCGAATCCCGGTGGATCATATATACTTTAATTAATTTCATTGGGGGTGTGGTGGTGAGATTAATAAAAATAATATTATTAGTAGGTTTAGGGATATTTCTTCGAGAGGCCGGTCTATATGATCTGTGCCCCATGAATATTCTTTCCTCTCACTTAAACAGTAGGCTACCATAGTGCGGTTGGGAGTATGAACATGATTAGATTAATATCCAGTATTCGAGAATGGATAATAAGTCGTAGGCGTGTGCATAAACCTTTAACCGTCCTGGTGGTGTAATGGTTAAGGTGGCAAAAATATGTGTGTGATAACCCGGGTTCGAATCCCGGTGGATCATATATACTTTAATTAATTTCATTGGGGGTGTGGTGGTGAGATTAATAAAAATAATATTATTAGTAGGTTTAGGGATATTTCTTCGAGAGGCCGGTCTATATGATCTGTGCCCCATGAATATTCTTTCCTCTCACTTAAACAGTAGGCTACCATAGTGCGGTTGGGAGTATGAACATGATTAGATTAATATCCAGTATTCGAGAATGGATAATAAGTCGTAGGCGTGTGCATAAACCGTTAACCGTCCTGGTGGTGTAATGGTTAAGGTGGCAAAAATATGTGTGTGATAACCCGGGTTCGAATCCCGGTGGATCATATATACTTTAATTAATTTCATTGGGGGTGTGGTGGTGAGATTAATAAAAATAATATTATTAGTAGGTTTAGGGATATTTCTTCGAGAGGCCGGTCTATATGATCTGTGCCCCATGAATATTCTTTCCTCTCACTTAAACAGTAGGCTACCATAGTGCGGTTGGGAGTATGAACATGATTAGATTAATATCCAGTATTCGAGAATGGATAATAAGTCGTAGGCGTGTGCATAAACCTTTAACCGTCCTGGTGGTGTAATGGTTAAGGTGGCAAAAATATGTGTGTGATAACCCGGGTTCGAATCCCGGTGGATCATATATACTTTAATTAATTTCATTGGGGGTGTGGTGGTGAGATTAATAAAAATAATATTATTAGTAGGTTTAGGGATATTTCTTCGAGAGGCCGGTCTATATGATCTGTGCCCCATGAATATTCTTTCCTCTCACTTAAACAGTAGGCTACCATTGTGCGGTTGGGAGTATGAACATGATTAGATTAATATCCAGTATTCGAGAATGGATAATAAGTCGTAGGCGTGTGCATAAACCTTTAACCGTCCTGGTGGTGTAATGGTTAAGGTGGCAAAAATATGTGTGTGATAACCCGGGTTCGAATCCCGGTGGATCATATATACTTTAATTAATTTCATTGGGGGTGTGGTGGTGAGATTAATAAAAATAATATTATTAGTAGGTTTACGGATATTTCTTCGAGAGGCCGGTCTATATGATCTGTGCCCCATGAATATTCTTTCCTCTCACTTAAACAGTAGGCTACCATAGTGCGGTTGGGAGTATGAACATGATTAGATTAATATCCAGTATTCGAGAATGGATAATAAGTCGTAGGCGTGTGCATAAACCTTTAACCGTCCTGGTGGTGTAATGGTTAAGGTGGCAAAAATATGTGTGTGATAACCCGGGTTCGAATCCCGGTGGATCATATATACTTTAATTAATTTCATTGGGGGTGTGGTGGTGAGATTAATAAAAATAATATTATTAGTAGGTTTAGGGATATTTCTTCGAGAGGCCGGTCTATATGATCTGTGCCCCATGAATATTCTTTCCTCTCACTTAAACAGTAGGCTACCATAGTGCGGTTGGGAGTATGAACATGATTAGATTAATATCCAGTATTCGAGAATGGATAATAAGTCGTAGGCGTGTGCATAAACCTTTAACCGTCCTGGTGGTGTAATGGTTAAGGTGGCAAAAATATGTGTGTGATAACCCGGGTTCGAATCCCGGTGGATCATATATACTTTAATTAATTTCATTGGGGGTGTGGTGGTGAGATTAATAAAAATAATATTATTAGTAGGTTTAGGGATATTTCTTCGAGAGGCCGGTCTATATGATCTGTGCCCCATGAATATTCTTTCCTCTCACTTAACAGTAGGCTACCATAGTGCGGTTGGGAGTATGAACATGATTAGATTAATATCCAGTATTCGAGAATGGATAATAAGTCGTAGGCGTGTGCATAAACCTTTAACCGTCCTGGTGGTGTAATGGTTAAGGTGGCAAAAATATGTGTGTGATAACCCGGGTTCGAATCCCGGTGGATCATATATACTTTAATTAATTTCATTGGGGGTGTGGTGGTGAGATTAATAAAAATAATATTAAATGATAGAAATATCAGCCCTATTGCTTTCATAAATTTTGAGGTATAAGAAGTTAAGGAGTCAAGATTATTGTCCAGTTCGTTGGCGCTACCTATAGTGTAGCTTTGCCGATACAAAAAAGTGTTTGTTTCTCATATTATTTTTGTTTGTTTACACTGATATATTAGAACAAACAAAGAAATATTTATTCAACAGCTATTTTATCCAAATTGATAAATGAAAGATTGTCTGAGTATAGAATAGACTACAGAAATACAGATGGCAATGGGAAATTAACACAACAAGTTATTTTTGGGAGTTTAACATATTATACTGTATAGGCTAGGTGTGCCCTCCCCTTAAACTACCTGATATTTTTGTTTTCTATGTGATTGAGGGAGGCAAAAGGCAGAACTGCCTATAACGAGTGCCTCCCCCATAGTTGAAAGAGTGACAGGGCCAAAATCAAGGGATGTTCGAGCCAAAATGCCTGGACACACAGAGTTTTAAGCAATTTAAGTCATAGGAAGAGGGAAAGACTGATTCTGGGAGAGAGTTCCAGAGCTCAGCTGTTGAGTAGAAGAAAGTTTGAGAGTAACGTTTCACTCTTGGGTTGGAGAGTTGCACAGAGAAGGTGTGGGATTGAGTTGCAAGACGAGTACCACGTGCCCTACGTAAAGGAGGTGGTATACACTGGGAAAGCTCTGAGGAACACTGATTATTATAGTAGCGATAGAATAGCGAGAGAGATGCAACATTGCGGCGGACAGAGAGAGATTGCAGAGAGTTAGTGAGTGGACGGAAGTTAATGATACGAAAGGCCTTCCTTTCAACTTTGTCTAGGAGAGCGGTGTGAGAGGAACCTCCCCACACATGTGAACAGTACTCAATACAAGGACGCACTATGCCCCTGTACAGAAAAAGAAGCTGTGCAGGGGAAAAGAACCCCCTAAGGCGGTTGAGCACACCCAGCTTCTGGGAGGCTGCCTTAGCAAGACTGGTAATATGGTCCTTCCAACTGAGAGCAGAAGAAAAAACAGAGACCCCAAGAATATTGAGAGAAGATGAAGGATTGATTTTTGTATTGTTGAAGAATAAGGGATAGTCCGCTGGGAGATCCTGATGGGTAGATAGATGGAGAAATTGGGTTTTGGAAGCATTAAAGTTAACAAGGTTTTCTCTGCCCCAATTGGAGATAGTATTTAGATCAGAATTTAAGAGTTCTATGGCTTCATTACGTTTGTCGTTGAGGGATTGCTGGCTGGGGCGTTCTGAAAAACTAATGGAGTAGTGTAAGGTTGAGTCGTCTGCGTATGAATGGATGGGAATTGAGGTACAGTTGAGGAGATCATTTATAAAAATTAGAAAGAGAATAGGAGATAGGACAGAGCCCTGAGGAACACCGGAGTTTATCGGGTGAGGAAGTGAACAATGGCCGTCCACAACCGCGGCTATGGAACAGCCGGAAAGGAAATTAGAGACAAAGGCACAGATGGAGGGATAGAAACCGATTCCAATGCGAAAGAGCTTTAAAATATTTGGAGAAACAACTTGCTCATCGAAAATTGCCGGGAAAATTAGCTCGTTTGACATCTCCTGCACACAATTATGCCCAAATATATATACCTTTTACTGGCAAGGATAAGCCCTTCTGTACCGGCGACGTCTTTTTAATGTTCTATCTATCTATCTATCTATTGCCTGACGCCGTGATCCCCGAAGGGGTGGCCACGAACGAACCGCCCCCATGCACCTCTGTCCCCAGTCAGTCGATGCCCCTCCCCCCAACCAGCACCGCCTTCGTTCATGTAGTTCCTCACTCCATCCATCCACCTCATATTCGGTCTACCTCTCCCTCTCTGTCCCTCCACCTCACTCTCGTACACCCTCTTAGTCATTCTCTCGCTTTCCATACGTTCCATATGGCCGAACCATCTCAAGTTGTTCCTTTTCACACTTTCCAGCACATCTACCTCCACACCACATCACCTTCTTACTTCCTCATTAGTCTGTCTATCCCTCCATGTAACTCCGCACGCACTCCTTAAGTAATTCATTTCCACTGCTCTCACTCTTGGTCTGAGTCTCTCAACCAACGTCCATGCTTCGCTTCCGTAAGTCAGTGTCGGGATTACCACACTGTCATGCAAGGACTTCTTCACTTCCATACTGACCACGCTATTTCTTGTTACTGCTTTTAGCATTCCTACAACCCTCTTCCCCTGTTGTACCCTCTCCCGCACCTCTTCATCCATAGTCCCATCTTTACTCAACACACTGCCCAGATACTTAAAAGAGTTGACGATCTCCATAGCCTGACCGTTCAGCTTCACCTCACACTCTGTGATTTCACCCTTTTCGAAGACCATAACCTTTTTTATGTTATTCTTGCTATATTTAAGCAATTTTATTCAGTTTTTTGAAGGAGCAGTCAACAGGCTTCGAACTATCTTAATTAACCCTTTTTACTAACAAATATCCTTCTTAAGCTGCAGCATATCATCTAAATATAGCTAGAATATAATAAATAAGACGTCACCGGTACATAAAGGGTTACTATAAAGATATATAATAATCATGCCATGCGAAAAAGTATTTTATGTTATAGCAAGGGTAGACCAAATTATAGGACAATAATGAGAAAATAATAGGAAAGCCAGGAGCTAATTGAAACATAATGGGCACTAAAGAAGCAAGGCACGCAGCGGGGAGGTCAGGTATTATTATTTAAGAGCAGGTTGTGAAAGAAATACCTTGGTAAAAAAAAAATTATATAATGAAAATGCACACACACACAAACGCACACTCGCACACTAACATGCATCTATTTATCTATCTATTGCCGAAAGCCTTACTCCCCTTTATGAGGGTGGCCATACATAAAATGCCCCCAAGCAGACTTATCCCTTGTGAGAAGGACAACCCGTGCCAGTTTACTGAAGGACTTACATAATTGACCACTCAACTTAAAGTTTGTCCGACTCCGAGGCCTTCTATGTATCTGTTTAGCTATATTTATGTACAGTGGTGTGCGGCTAGTCCGTCCACCAACCTGCGTCACATAAAGGTAAGCAGTACAGATTTTTGTAAGGTTTACTCCCCTAGACAGGTTGCCGACCAAGGCTGACGAATCTCATCCACCCGCTCTACACACATTTAAATACTACACATCCTCCAAATACACACATATACTTGTCACATATTTACACAGACACACACTTTACAAAAACACACCTAACATAATTAGAACAAAATTAATACACACACATCGCTTAATAAGATATACACATATGCAACATAATACATTTAAGCCATAATATAGACATGACAAATACATGCACACCCAGACATACAAGCAAAAAACATACAGTACATACTGTATATATTGTTGTTGTTGTTGTTGTTCCCCAAGCTGCCTGGCCGAATAGCCCCAAGTCCCCGAGCAAGGCCAAGGCCATAACCGAGCGCCCCCACAGAACCCTCCCTGCCGGCCACAACAAAGCCCGGGTGACCGAAGCCACTCCATGGCGGGGAGCTGAGGAGGGTGCGGAAACGCCCGGGAAACCAAAGCCCCACCAAGGGCCCTGTGCCCCTCAGCAATTATGAAGAGAAAGTTGAGGGGCAAAGGAAAAATGTGACGCTTTGGCTTCCAATCTTGGTAGATTGGGAGGTCAATCCACGGAAGAGACGCCGTCACTTGAGATCTAGAAAATATATAAGTAAAAGGAACAGTCAGAGTAAGCTATGGGTATGGCAGAGATGGCTCAGTTCTCACTCTGATAGACCAGCCCATCACCACAGTATATACTGTACAACAAAACACAACTTTGAAATTACACACAAACATAATTATCACACATACAAACACACCTACTATGGGTTTCAGAGGCCGTGTTACATCGTTTTTCGGGAATAACTTCTTAACAAACAGTTGGATCAGTATGATATTTTGACACAGCTTTTTTCACACCATGCCCTAATTTTCATCAATATAGTGCATGTAGGATTAAGCCACTTGTCCCTGTGTCATGAGATTAAAGTCACACATTAATGACACAGAAACGAACAAGGCTACCGTGGCTTACCTACAAAGTACAAAGGAGTACAAAGGAAATCAAGCAACAACAGATCTAGTGACCCTTCTAGGCTGCTTGTCCTCCAAAACACTGAGGATCAAGTGTCCAAACAGTTGTTTAGAGTGGGTAAGGGAACATTGGAAAGGGAACTACTTCCCTGCCACTAACGTGGCAGGACTAGGAAGTTAGTAGGGGACATATGGGTTAGTAACTGAGGGGAGGATAAAATAAAGTTATTCATTTACAAACGCAGTCAGTCGCGGGTTTGATGCGAGATATTTGTCTAGGCGGAATTTAAATGAATCAACGGTGCTGCAGTCTATAACGTCTCGGGGAAGCCCATTCCACAAGTTGACAACTCGATTGAAGAAGAAATTCTTAGATTCGTGTGAGTTAAAAGATTTACCAATAATTTTGCAACCGTTTCCCCGCGTGTAATTAGATTGGTCGATAGTGAAGTACTTACTACAGTTCATATTGTCGATGCCTTTGATGATTTTGAACACTTGAATTAAGTCACCTCTTAATCTGCGCTGGGTTAAAGGAAATAGATTTAATTCTCTAAGACGCTCTTCGTATGGTTTGTTCTTTAGGCTAGGTATCATTTTGGTAACTCTACGTTGAACTCGTTCTAGCTTGTTTATGTCTTTTTGGTAATAAGGGCACCAGCATTGAACGCAGTATTCCAGAAGAGGGCGGACTAAGGAATTGTAAAGGGTTAGGATTACGTCTTTGGATTTATGCTCAAATGATCTGCCTATAAAGCCAATTATTTTGTTTGCCTTCTTAACAACTTCTGAACATTGTTGACTCGGTTTTAGGTTACTCGATATTGTTACTCCCAGATCGGTTTCTCTGTTTACATTCTTAAGCTGAGTGCCATTCATCGAATAGTTTGCTTTCTCATTTAGGTATCCGATATGTAGTACTTTACATTTATCCGCATTGAAACTCATTTGCCAAATTTGGGCCCAATGTGACAATTTATCTAGATTGTGTTGCATATCGTCAACTTGATCTTTTGAGAGTACGCTATTTGCAATTTTTGTATCGTCAGCAAATTTTGAGATTGTACAGGTGAGACCCTCATCTATGTCGTTGATGTAAATTAGAAAGATAATTGGTCCTAGTACCGATCCCTGGGGTACCCCGCTACTTACATTGGTCCATTTAGATGCCTTACCGTTTATGACTACTCTTTGCTTTCTGTCGCTGAGCCAATTTTCTATCCATTTCAACACACCGTCTTGTATTTCATGCGCTTTTAGTTTTAGCAGTAAACGTTTGTGGGGAACTTTGTCAAAGGCCTTTTGAAAATCAAGGTATATAATATCTACAGCTTTACTCTCATTGTAGAGGTTGAGGATATCGTGGAAGAAGTCTAAGAGGTTTGTTAAACAGGAACGTTTTTTACGAAAGCCGTATTGAGTATCTTTAAGTATGTTATTTTCCTCTAAGTGATTTACGAGTCTCTCTCTTATGACCGTTTCTAGCATTTTACATACAACTGAGGTTAAGCTAATTGGACGATAGTTACTGGGTAGGGATTTGCTGCCTTTTTTGAATATCGGTGTTATGTTGGCTATCTTCCACTGATCAGGCATAGTTCCAGACTGCAAGGATTTATTGAATAGTAATGTCAGTGGTTTGGAGAGCTCATCCTTAGCTTCCTTTAGAACTCTAGGCGAGATTGTATCAGGTCCAGGCGTTTTATTTACCTTGAGTTTATCTAAACAATTCAATACTTCTCTCTCTGTAACGGTGATATTGCCTAGAACATCTGAATTATCAATCTGAATCGGCGATGGTGTAGGGATATCACTGAGGTCTTCTGTTGTAAAAACTGATGCAAAGAAGGTATTGAGGGCATTACTCATTTGTACTTCGTCTATGGTGTATTCTCCATTTTCATCGACTAACGGTCCAACAGTTGAAGTAACTACTTTTTTCTTTCTGATATAACTATAGAATTCTTTCGGGTTTGTTTTACTTTGATTCGCAATATGTAACTCTAGGGTCTTTTTACTTTGCTTAATTAACTTTTTGGCTTTGCGTCGTAGCTCTACAAATTTCACCCGTTCTTCGTCATTTTGTGAGGATTTTAATCTATCATTAGCAAATTGTTTAGCAAGCAGGCAGTTTGAAATACCTTTATTCCACCATTTGGGCTTATTATTATGGCCTGGACGCCGTATTTTCGATGGTATGCAGTCTTGCACTGCTTTTAGGTACCTGTGAGAACCACCAACCATTATTGCTCCTTTATCAAACACGGTAGTTATCACCCATCACCCAACCCTACCATCACCTTTAAATTCAAGTTGTTACGACCGGCACTACGATATAAACAAGGGCACTTAAGAATGGACTAGATGATAGGCTATATCTGCAACAACGGTACGCTAATTCCAAACCCTCGAACTATTACGCCGGTGAACAAAACACTTAAAACCCTCCATAGTTAATCTACTGGATAACGGGGTATCAATTAACTGGGTTTAGTGCACTTCTACAAAGGATTTCCGATGACGGCAAAGCCTACTCACAACAGGAGTACTTTACGTTAATAAAATGCTGTTAAGTAATAACAATGCTTGAATAAACTATAACAAGACTTAATAAAGGGGTATATGCTTACGTTAACTTTAGTGTGAGTCTGTACTCAACACTAAACTCTACAATGCTCTATGAAAACACTGGAAGTCTAGTCCTACAGCAATCAGATAAAGAATCTTCTGAAAACGTCTGATGCGCTAAGATGCTCGTTAATATAGAACAGAAATAATGCAGGGGCAGGACACCAAAGCGTGTATCTTAAATACACCAAAAAGCAGGATACATATATATAACAAGGGAGTGCAACAACTCTGTGACAGCACTAATAATCGCCACTCAAAACAGAACTTCCTTAGCCAACGTAACAGCCAAACTGGGTTGTGCACTATGCATCAACCTAGGCTAAAATAAGGCGTGAATAATTCCTAAAGCATACATAATTAAAGTTAATAAACACAACGCTGTCTTTCTCACTATTAAAGTCTAGCAGTGGCATAAAAGGTACTAGGAAACTAGGCAGAGCGCAAGCATGCTCGTAGTTTCTTTAAATGAGTTTCAATGCGGATAAATGTAAAGTATTACATATCGGATACCTAAATGAGAAAGCAAACTATTCGATGAATGGCACTCAGCTTAAGAATGTAAACAGAGAAACCGATCTGGGAGTAACAATATCGAGTAACCTAAAACCGAGTCAACAATGTTCAGAAGTTGTTAAGAAGGCAAACAAAATAATTGGCTTTATAGGCAGGTCATTTGAGCATAAATCCAAAGACGTTATCCTAACCCTTTACAATTCCTTAGTCCGCCCTCTTCTGGAATACTGCGTTCAATGCTGGTGCCCTTATTACCAAAAAGACATAAACAAGCTAGAACGAGTTCAACGTAGAGTTACCAAAATGATACCTAGCCTAAAGAACAAACCATACGAAGAGCGTCTTAGAGAATTAAATCTATTTCCTTTAACCCAGCGCAGATTAAGAGGTGACTTAATTCAAAGGTTCAAAATCATCAAAGGCATCGACAATATGAACTGTAGTAAGTACTTCACTATCGACCAATCTAATTACACGCGGGGAAACGGTTGCAAAATTATTGGTAAATCTTTTAACTCACACGAATCTAAGAATTTCTTCTTCAATCGAGTTGTCAACTTGTGGAATGGGCTTCCCCGAGACGTTATAGACTGCAGCACTGTTGATTCATTTAAACTCCGCTTAGACAAATATCTCGCATCAAACCCGCGACTGACTGCGTTTGTAAATGAATAACTTTATTTTATCCTCCCCTCAGTTACTAACCCATATGTCCCCTACTAATTCCTAGTACTGCCACGGACATTAGTTTCATGGCAGTGGTTCCCTTTCCAATGTTCCCTTACCCACTCTAAACCACTGTTTGCACACTTGATCCTCAGTGTTTTGGAGGACAAGCAGCCTAGAAGGATCACTAGACCTGTTGTTGCTTGATTTCCTTTGTACTCCTTTGTACTCCTTTGTAGCCTACTGTCTCCCCTTGAACAGATTTCCCTTATGTTACGTTAAGTGACTTGGAGGCTCTCTTGGTAACTCCAGATCTCAAGTATCTGGTCTTACCCTGGCGCTCCACAAAGGTCACCAAAATGAGGTAGCAAGCATACAGGTAAGTGTAGGGAAAAGCCCTTCACCTGTATACTGCTACACTCGCAAAGGAAAATATGCACAAGGGTTACAGGCTACCTAGCTTCGTCGATGTTGTACAGGCTCTGACTTGCCACATACATAACTCAGACAACGACCAAAGATACCTTCCACTGTCTAGCATTAAATAATAGGAAAGAACAGCTCAATAATTAGAAGCACCCCAACACTAGGCTACCATATGACTATGACTCTACTAATCCCTAAAGCTAGTGCAAAACATAAATGTGAGAGCTGGTGCTGATAATACGACTGGCCGACTATGGAAGTCGTATGCAGAACCAGAAGGGATAAATAATTGAATAAAGAGAGGAAGTATTGGAAAAGAAGAAGTTCAGAGAGAGAAACAGTTGTATAGGGGGTTATATTGGGGACAGATTGCAAAGGACATGTAGGACCAAGCACGCTATGCCAAGCTCTGCAGGAGAAATGCGGATAGGAGCCCCCCAGCACTAGCAAAGTCAGCGGCACCCAATCACAGACGACTACGTCATGAGGAGCAGGCATCATATGACGCGGCAGGCCCGCCGGTCAATCACGAGCGTGGGAAACTCCTCCGAGGGAGGGAGGCGCACGTACATACAGACTCACATAATACCACCACGCTGCTCGCTCTCTTTCTCCCTACAACTTCACACAACATATCTTATATTCTATCAATGATATAAAATACTTCCAAGTGTCACAGACAAGAATAAAGACCACCACTGATCTGTCTGTGACAACATGAACACTATGAAAGAAAGAACATCGTTCTACGATTATTATAGCCCGTTTCACTGCCCTGGCAAGCGCTAGCGAGTTACGAGTGCATTCTGGCAAGCTGGCCAGCGTAACACCCCGCCAAGATGTGGAACGTTTCAGCCTCAGGTGAACTCCACATCTGACCAGACAGAATGCCCACCAACCCCGCATCATCCAAGCTACACTCCCAAGTTGTAAAAACAAGGCACAATCACAAACATAAAACACTTCATTATGAAACCCTTCCCCAAAATAATAGCATAATAATAATTATATCACGCTCAACGAGGAAGCTTCACCGAGCCTAGCCTACTAAGACAACAGCTCAGAGTGTCTTAGATTCATGCTGTAATATACTGTCTTATACACTATCAAAAAGAAAGTTTTTATGTGAGGTTTTTATATTTTTAATAGTGTTTTTTGGCGGCTTTGCACTACAGGGGCAAGCCTAATTTTTCTCCACTATCAAACAAACACTGACTGAACGGCGAGGGTTCTCCTTCAAACATACCCTCCCGTGACAAACAATCAGCCAAAACATTATCAGTGCCCTTAACATGCCACACATCCAACTTGTGTTCCGGCAGCAAAACAACACCTGACATTGATAAACTGCCCTGTTCACCACAAGACTGGCACTTCTCTTCGCTCTCTCCGGCAATGGGGCCTGCCAATAACCTTTCACTATTTCCACCTTAGTGATAAACGGGGCAGCCCCGATGCGGTCTATGGGGTCGTCAACTCTGGGTAATGGATAGGCGTCTGTCAGGGATAATGCTTCCACACTATTGCAATCAACATACACACAGATCTTGCCACTTAACTCAGGTTGCAAAGTCACTGGCAACGACCACTCACGATATCCTTTATCCCTCAGACCCTTTTCCAACATGTAGTCGAGCTCTACTTTTACGACAGGCTGTCGAGCAGGATTTATACGGTAGGGAGCCAATTTGAGCCTTGCACTGTCTCCAGCCTCCATGTCGGATTCTACCCAGTACATCAGGCCTGGAGAATCAACAAACATGCGGACGTACTGCCACAGCCTAGTAAACAAATTATCTTGGCACTTAGGAACAAGAGGTTGCAACTTATCTCGAAGAACAACATGCCTAGTGCCCTCCCACAACCCAGCCGGGACCATAGTTTCTATACTATAGTCTCCCTCCTTCTCCACCTTTGTCCCTAGGACAGCCAGGTCATGAGAGGGACACTCTGTACCACCTGTGCAGTCACTCCCATAGTTCATAATTGCTAAGGCTTCCCCGCCGATACCGTACATCCCCCGCATTCCTTGCGACTACATCTGCCTGCGCAGCATCACCGTCTTCAGCGACATGGCCAGATACAGTCGGTCTATGGTAGGGCTGTTGCATTTTACTAGGGCAGCATTGGGAGGCTATGCGACGGCCGGGCGCATCCACTCCACAGCCAACCTCACCAATCTGCTCAATGTCCTGATTCTGACTACCACTCTTAGCAGCCATGGGTCGACCCTGACCTGACAACCATGCCAAAGCCTCGTCGCCCACCTTGAACCAATGAAACAACGAGGCCAACGGTTTACTAACACTCAAGTGACCTGCCAGCGGAACATCGTGCACCGCATGAGTTGTGAGGCCTGGGTGCTCGGCACAAACAGTAGGGTATGAACCGAGCAGGTGCTGGAGCGCTGCACACTGCTGCTCAGGCAGGCGCTCAAGCGCTTCCACAGCCACCTGACTCACGTCCCCGGCACACTGCTCCGCCAAGACATGACAATCCCAACTTTCCCCTACCTGTGCCCCACTCTCCTTCTCCACCTTGGCCGCTGCAGACCAACACAGGGTCAGTAGGCTGCTCAGGTGGTTGCCTCACAAACTCCTCCAACAGGTTCACATGACATGCTTCCCCATCCTCGAGTTCAATAGCCCCGTTCCCACAACTCTCAAGACTAAGATCTTCTAGTTGCCCCTGGGAACTACTCTGTCGCGGAGTGCCATCACGCCCTACCATATCATCAGGGGGGACAGGTTCTGGGGCCACTCCGGAGCTCATAATGGGTGCAAGTACCGAGTCACCAAGGAGTGTCGCTGGGTCCAAACTCTCAACCCGACCACCAGCCTCGACTTTCTCCTTCCGACCATTCCTCCGCTGGTCTGAAACTTGGTGACTAGGCTGTGACACCTGAGCGGACTGAGATCTCTCGAGCCCCTCTTGCCCCTCCCTACACATGTCGGCCACGCTCTCGGCAACGACCAAGGGTGGAACCTCGGAAGTGGGCACCGCAAAGTCATTGCCGAGAAGGAGGTCGACCCCCTCAACTAGCAATTTCTCCACCACACCCACATCCAACTCCCGTGTCACACCGTCCACCTCAAGCTCTACTCTGACCAGTGGGTAAGACCGCGTAGCATTGATGCCTTGAACCACCACAACCCGAGCCGCGTTAATAGGCTTGCCAGTGAAATTCTTGACAAGTGTCTGGGAAGCGCCCGTATCACGCAGCAACTCAAGCCTATGCTCCACACCAGCCCACCTCACAGTGCTGTGCCCCCTATGACCACAAAAAACATCACGGACGGGTGACGAGCCTTCCTGCTGGTTCTGCACTGGCGATGACTTCGCAACCGACTGTTTACCCCGGGCAAACGCGGAAGACCTCAAAGACATGCCAATGTTGCTCACTAGTGACACCACTGCTGTAGGCGGTGCGCTCGGACATGAGCGCGCAATATGCCCCTTGTTATGACACTTGAAACATTCCACCTCACTCTTGGACTTCCCCTGAGGTGGGTAAGGGCCCTGGCCTTTCTTTAATGGGAAGGGTTTCGACTTGGGATCATAATTGGCAACAGTACTTTTAAATGGATAATTATTTATGTCGTTAATTCGGGGGTGGTGGTGTGGTACGCCCCTTGTTACCTGCCTCATCTCTCTGTGCAGACCCGCACCCACGAATCAATGACAACCTGAGGTCAGCCTATGGTGCTCCCGGCATTTTTTCTCAAAACGTAGAAAGAATTCTGTAACTCCTAACTCATCAAACACTGGAACCAACTTTAGTAGATGCGACAGGGACTGGTCATGGGCTCGACCCCCCTGGACGACCCGGTTCCTCGTCACCTCTATACGAGTTTTCTCTAGGTCAACATCAGCACAATACCTTTCAGACTCAAACTTGAGCACAACCTCTTTCTGCTTGAGCTCCTTCTCATACTTATACTTGCGCTCAGACTCTCGCTCACGCTGCTCGAGCTCAGCCTCATGCTTTCGGTGCTCCTGCTGAAGTTTGGCGAGCTCGAGCTGAAACAACATCTCGGAAGACAAACACTGAGGAGGGGGTGCTACTATTGGGGACCCACCCCGTGAATCACCTAGAGGCATACCCAACCGCCAGCGGGCATCGGCCTGCGGGAACGTACCCGGCTCCGGAACCCGAGGGGGTGCCATGATAGGAGTCGAGTGGAATGGGGGCTGGGCCGAAGGTGCCCCAGCTCCCGCTCCACCCGAAGCCCCATGCACCCCACCCAGCACACAGGTAACCAGCTCACCTCTCGACAAACCGCTAGTACCGGGAAACTCTAAGACCGTGGCTACACACTTCAGTCCGTACCAGTCCAGCTCCGACACCCGGTCCGCCGACACAGGCTCCTCCAAAAAAATCTGAGCGTCCTCCTCATTGTTCACCACCCGAACGCCGTTTAACAACTCCACCTTCTCCACCTCCTCGCCTGTCTCTCGCACTGTGCCCTCACTATGCTCAGACCCGTCCAGTGACATGATGGAGTCAACAACAAAAATTCTCAAGTCAAGACAAAAATAGCCAAACTCTCGCGTAGCTTTATTCACCAAAAAATATTCGAAGATGTTCTTGAGTGCAATACTAAGTCACCAACAAACTCCAACAAGTTCTATATATCCTCAAAACAATGTCCACTGCCAACAATGCGAGAAATAATTTCAACCCCAAATGGCAATAATATTTCTCAAAAAAAAAAAAAATCAATATTCAGTTCGATATATACTGGTCTAAGGTCGCCATTTGTTACGACCGGCACTACGAAATAAACAAGGGCACTTAAGAATGGACTAGATGATAGGCTATATCTGCAACAACGGTACGCTAATTCCAAACCCTCGAACTATTACGCCGGTGAACAAAACACTTAAAACCCTCCAGAGTTAATTTACTGGATAACGGGGTATCAATTAACTGAGTTTTAGTGCACTTCTACAAAGGCTTTCCGATGACGGCAAAGCCTACTCACAACAGGAGTGTGGGCGGGTGCCCAACCCCGAAAGAGGTTGAAATAGGGGAGCTATCCCCCCGCCAAAGGCGGCTTTCTAGGGCATTTCCTAGCTGATGCTGAGAGGATTGGGTTCTAGTCATGTGGTGATGGGCTGGTCTATCAGAGTGAGAGCTGAGCAATCTCTGCCATACCCATAGCTTACTCTGACTGTTCCTTTAACTTATATATTTCTAGATCTCAAGTGATGGCGTCTCTTCCGTGGATTGACCTCCCAATCTACCAAGATTGGAAGCCAAAGCGTCACATTTTTCCCTTGCCCCTCAACTTTCTCTTCATAATTGCTGAGGGGCACAGGGCCCTGGGTGGGGCTTTGGTTTCCTGGGCGTTTCCCAACCCTCCTCAGCTCCCCGCCATGGAGTGGCTTCGGTCACCCAGGCTTTATTGTGGTCGGCGGGGAGGGTTCTGTGGGGGCACTCGGTTATGGCCTTGGAATTGCTCGGGGCCTTGGGGCTGTTCGGCCAGGCAGCTTGGGGAACAACAACAACAGGAGTACAGTACTTTACGTTAATAAAATGCTCTTAAGTAATAACAATGCTTGAACAAACTATAATAAGATTTAATAAAGGAGTATATGCTTACGTTAACTTTAGTGTGAGTCTGTTCTCACACTAAACTCTACAATGCTCTATGAAAACACTGGAAGTCTAGTCCTACATCAATCATATAAAGAATCTTCTGAAAACGTCTGATCTAAGATGCTCGTTAATATAGAACATAAATAATGCAGGGGCAGGACACCAAAGCGTGTATCTTAAATACACCCAAAAGTAGGATACATATATATAACAAGGGAGTGCAACAACTCTGTGACAGCACTAATAATCGCCACTCAAAACAGTACTTCCTTTGCCAACGTAACAGCCAAACTGGGTTGTGCACTATGCATCAACCTAGGCTAAAATAAGGCGTGAATAATTCCTAAAGCATACACAATTAAAGTTAATAAACACAATGCTGTCTTTTTCACTAATAAAGTCTAGCAGTGGCATAAAAGGTACTAGGAAACTAGGCAGAGTGCAAGCATGCTCGTAGCCTACTGTCTCCCCTTGAACAGATTTCCCTTATGTTACGTTAAGTGACTTGGAGACTCTCTTGGTAAGTCCAGATATCAAGTATCTGGTCTTACCCTGGCGCTCCACAAAGGTCACCAAAATGAGGTAGCAAGCATACAGGTAAGTGTAGGCAAAAGCCCTTCACCTGTATACTGCTACACTCGCAAAGGAAAATATGCACAAGGGTTACAGGCTACCTAGCTTCGTCGATGTTGTACAGGCTCTGGCTTGCCACATACATAACTCAGACAACAACCAAAGATACCTTCCACTGTCTAGCATTAAATAATAGGAAAGAACAGCTCAATAATTAGAAGCACCCCAACACTAGGCTACCATATGACTATGACTCTACTAATCCCTAAAGCTAGTGCAAAACATAAATGTGAGAGCTGGTGCTGGTAATACGACTGGCCGACTATGGAAGTCGTATGCAGAACCAGAAGGGAAAAATAATTGAATAAAGAGAGGAAGTATTGGAAAAGAAGAAGTTCAGAGAGAGAAACAGTAGTACAGGGGGTTATATTGGGGACAGATTGCAAAGGACATGTAGGACCAAGCACGCTATGCCAAGCTCTGCAGGAGAAACGCGGGCAGGAGCCCCCCAGCACTAACAAAGGCAGCGGCACCCAATCACAGACGACTACGTCATGAGGAGCAGGCGTCATATGACGCGCCAGGCCCGCCGGCCAATCACGAGCGTGGGAAACTCCTCCGAGCGAGGGAGGTGCACGTACATACAGACTCACATAATACCACCACGCTGCTCGCTCTCTTTCTCCCTACAACTTCACACAACATATCTTATATTCTATCAATGATATAAAATACTTCCAAGTGTCACAGACAAGAATAAAGACCACCACTGATCTGTCTGTGACAACATGAACACTATGAAAGAAAGAACATCGTTCTACGATTATTATAGCCCGTTTCACTGCCCTGGCGAGCGCTAGCGAGTTACGAGTGCATTCTGGCAAGCTGGCCAGCGTAACAAAGTTATCTGTCAATATCAAAATATAAATATACGAAAACACATACTTTTGTATATTTATATTTGATATTGACAGACAACTAGAATTTAAAGGCAATAGTAGGGTTGGGTGGTGGGTGATAACTACCGTGTTTGATGGAGGAGCAATAATGGTTTGGTGGTTCTCACAGGTAAGCCACGGTAGCCCTGTCCGTTTCCGTGTCATTAACCCGGGAACTGCGGGGAGACTCTTAAGAGTTCCCCCGGCGGACTGCGGGGGGAAAAAAACAAAAAAAAAATTGGCCCCTGGGCCATGCAAAATCTCAGTCCTCTACCTCCCCTCCTTCCCCACTTTCCTCCTCTCCTTCAGTTATCACCTATTTTCCCTGTTATTCCCTTATTCTGAGGTATATTTTCGTGCTAACATTAGAAATCCGGTTGGAGGGTGTGGTCATCACTGATAGCAAGCGAATGCAAGAGAGAGAGAGAGAGTATCGATCGACTGTGTCTCAGTGGCCTTGGGGGAAATTGGCGGGAAAGCAGCTTGCCTCATCCATACATTATACAACTCGCGGGCTATATCTCCGATTTTGACCATCCAAACGCTGTTTTCACTCGTTTTGTTGTTGTTTCAGGTTAATACCTTTATAATCAACCCATAGGTGCATATGGATAAGTATTAATGCTATTAATGGTACAATGAATATTTAAGTGACGGAAACACCTCAAATACGTCAGCACAGGGGGACGTTTCCAATTACCCCCATGCGCACTTGTTAGGTTAATGTGTGACTTTAACCAAATGACACAGGGACAAGTGGCCTAATTCTACACTTTTGGTAATGCACTATATTGACGAAAATTAGGGCACGGTGTGAAAAAAGCTGTGTCAAAATATCATACTGATCCAACTGTTTGTTAAGAAGTTATTCCCGAAAAACGATGTAACACGGCCTCTGAAACCCATAGTAGTCTACACAAACCAAAAAAACACACATACATTAAATCGGAAAAACACAACCAAAACCCATACACAACTATGTAAACGCACACACACACACACACACACACACACACACACAGGCAAACATTCCAGGAAAATGAACTTCAATATTATTAACAAACCCGAGAAAAAGAGAACGAATTTCAGCCATTTCAGCCACAAAGCAATATTCATAATTATCAGAGGGCTGGGGAATTATGACGAAAGAATCTGCAGGAAATATACTATTTAACCCTTCCAGTACTAGCGACGTCTGTTAAACTTTATTCTAGCTATATTTAGACGATTTTATGCAACTTAGTAAAGATATGAGGTAGTTAAAAAAGGTGGATTTATATAGTTCGAAGCCTTATAATATGCTGGAGGTCCTTCTTAAACTGAATACAATTGATTAATAGTGGCCAGAACACAATAACAAGAATGTCGACGGTACAAAAGGGGTTAATGTTGGTGTCGCATTTCTGCATTATATTTTAGCTATCATTAGACGATTTTAGATAGAATTAGAAGGCCCCATGTGATCATAAAACAAATATCACTATCTCAAAGAACCTGTTACGAGTTATGAGCTATAAGGAACTTAATTAAAGGCATTGACTGATATTTAGCAGGATTTCTAACTAAACTACGGTCGTAGTACATTTTATAATAATAATTATTACATAAGGCCAATTTTCAAAATACTCTTTTTCCTTCACAGTCCTACAATATTATTGTATTTCTGCTAAATATATATGTTTACGGCTTCAACTTTCTTAAAGCTTGAATTAACTTTCCTTTATCACACAGTTTTCCTTTCTTCTACTTGATATATTCTTTCCTAAGTTTCCTCCTTTACTTCTCTCTCCTTCTTAGAGACCTCTCACCTCCTCAACCTGCCTATCTCCCCTCAACTTTTACAAAGTACGAAGGAGTACAAAGGAAATCAAGCAACAACAGATCTAGTGACCTTTCTAGGCTGCTTGTCCTCCAAAATATTGAGGATCAAGTGTCCAAACAGTAGTTTAGAGTGGGTAAAGGAACATTGGAAAGGGAACTACTGCCCTGGAACTAATGTCCGTGGCAGGATTATGAAGTTAGTAGGGGACAGATGGGTTAGTAACTGAGGGGAGGATAAAATAAAGTTATTAGTTAACAAACACAGTCAGTCGCGGGTTTGATGCAAGATATTTGTCTAGGCGAAGTTTAAATGAATCAACGATGCTGCAGTCTATAACATCTCGGGGAAGCCCATTCCATAAGTTGACAACTCGATTGAAGAAGAAATGTTTAGCTTCGTGTGAGTTAAAAGATTTACCAATAATTTTGCACCAGTTTCCCCGCGTTTAATTAGATTGGTCGATAGCGAAGTACTTACTACAGTTCATATTGTCGATGCCTTTGATGATTTTGAACACTTGAATTAAGTCGCCTCTTAATCTCCGCTGGGTTAAAGGAAATAGATTTAATTCTCTAAGACGCTCCTCGTATGGTTTGTTCTTTAGGCTAGGTATCATTTTGGTAACTCTACGTTGAACTCGTTCTAGCTTGTCTATATCTTTTTGGTAATTAGGGCATCAGGATTGAACGCAGTATTCCAGAAGAGGGCGGACTAAGGAATTGTAAAGGGTTAGGATAACATCTTTGGATTTATGCTCAAATGACCTGCCTATGAAGCCAATTATTTTGTTTCCCTTCTTAACAACTTCTGAACATTGTTGACTCGGTTTTAGGTTACTCGATATTGTTACTCCCAGATCGGTTTCTCTGTTTACATTCTTAAGCTGAGTGCCATTCATCAAATAGTTTGCTTTCTCATTTTGGTATCCGATATGTAGTACTTTACATTTATCCGCATTGAAACTCATTTGCCAAATTTGGGCCCAACATGACAACTTATCTCGATTGTGTTGCATATCGTCAACTTGTTCTTTTGAGAGTACGCTATTTGCAATTTTTGTATCGTCAGCAAATTTTGAGATTGTACAGGTGAGACCCTCATCTACTGTATGTCGTTGATGTAAATTAGAAAGATAATTGGTCCTAGTACCGATCCCTGGGGTACCCCGCTACTTACATTGGTCCATTTAGATGCCCTACCGTTTATGACTACTCTTTGCTTTCTGTCGCTGAGCCAATTTTCTATCCATTTCAACACACCGTCTTGTATTCCATGCACTTTTAGTTTTAGCAGTAAACGTTTGAGGGGAACTTTGTCAAAGGCCTTTTGAAAATCAAGGTATATAATATCTACAGCTTTACTCTTATCGTAGAGGTTGAGGATATCGTGGAAGAAGTCTAAGAGGTTTGTTAAACAGGAACGTTTTTTACGAAAGCCGTGTTGAGTATCTTTAATTATGTTATTTTCCTCTAAGTGATTTACGAGTCTGTCTCTTTTGAGTGTTTCTAGCATTTTACATACAACTGAGGTTAAGCTAATTGGACGATAGTTACTGGGTAGGGATTTGCTGCCTTTTTTTAATATCGGTGTTACCGTGGCTAGCTTCCACTGATCAGGCATAGTTCCAGACTGCAAGGATTTATTGATTAGCAATGTCAGTGGTTTAGAGAGCTCATCCTTAGCTTCCTTTAGGACTCTAGGTGAGATTGTATCTGGTCCAGTCGTTTTATTTACCTTGAATGTATCTAAACAATTCAATACTTCTCTCTCTGTAACAGTGATATTGCTTAGAACATCTGAATTATCAATCTGAATCGGCGATGGTGTAGGGATATCACTGAGGTCTTCCGTTGTAAAAACTGATGCAAATAATTGGTATTGAGGGCATTACTCATTTGTACTTCGTCTTTGGTGTATTCTCCATTTTCATAGACTAACGGTCCAACAGTTGAAGTAACTACTTTTTCTTTCTGATATAACTATAGAATTATTTCGGGTTTGTTATATTTTGATTCGCAACATGTGACTCCAGGGTCTTTTTACTTTGCTTTATTAACTTTTTGGCTTTTCGCCGTAGCTCTACAAATTTCACCCGTTCTTCGTCATTTTGTAAGGATTTTAATCTATCATTAGCAAACTGTTTAGCAAGCAGATAGTTTGAAATAACTGTATTCCACCATTTGGGCTTATTATTATGGCCTGCACGCCGTATTTTCGATGGTATGCAGTCTTGCACTGCTTTTAGGTAAGTGGTTTCGAATAATTCCCAAGATGTATTTATGTCGTTATTGTTAATTAAAAAGCTCCAGTCAGTTTCTTTAAATATAGCTCTAAGTTTATGAAAGTTTGCTTTCTTGAAATTAGGGACTTTTTTTATGCTGCTATTTGGTTCGTTACTAGTAAACTTTAAAGTGAAAGTTATTGTACGATGGTCGCTGTTACTGAGTTCATCACCAACATTCAAATTCTCTATTAATTCTTCTTTTGTTGCAAGTACAAGGTCAAGAACATTATTACCACGGGTCGGCGATCGAACAAATTGATAGTGTGAACTAACTCTCTTGCAAGTTCGCATACAAGTCTTGTGAGTTACTTACATCTGCAATTTGTTCATAAATTTCTCGGTCAGTTTGCACTGGAGGTCTGTATATTAATGCAAGTATTATTTTTGTACCTTTATTATTCTTTATTAGCACAAAAGATGTGTCGACGTTCACTGTTTGAGGGTTTGACATGAGACTCGGGTTAAGACTTTCTTTGATATCAAATAAAACGCCACCTCCATTTTTATTTATTCGGCTGTTCTCAAACATTACATAACCGGGAAGTGAATACTCTGCTAAAACGTTTCTATCTTCGGTATTGAGCCAAGATTCTGTTATGCCAATCACATCATAATTTTCTGTAAACACTAGTTCCTCTAAATCTGAAAATTTATTGCGTATGCTACGAGCGTTTGCATAGAAAAACTTTAAAGTTGCGGTTTTAGAACTCACAGAAAGTTCTTTACTCGAATTTATGGTTCTGGTCGGATCTACATTTACATTCATGGCTGTCCTCAGTCCTCGGTCGTTATCCCTGGCGGTTTTGAATTTGGGTCGTGTTGGTGGAGCTTTATCCAAATTTGCGGTTCTTGACGGATTAGCATTGAATTCCTTTGCAGGTTGCCGTCCTCGCTGTCTTCGGTCCTCCTTCCTGATTGTCCTGTGATGAGTCGATTTCTTCTCCGAAAATCCTTCACCGCATCGTTGAGAAGATGCCCAAAACGTGCTGCTCCCACCTGGTTCAGATGAACTCCATCGTCCGAAAACAAATAGTCATCGTAGTAGAAATTGTCCCAGGTGTCGACGAATCCCACGTTCTCCTTCCTGCAGAGGTTTGCTAGCCAACGATTTGTGCTGGTGGCTATGTTGTAAAATCGGCTCTCTACACCGAGCCGGGGGACGATTCCTGAGACGATGATCCTTGATGACTTCTCCTTAAACGACTTTTAGGAGGGATGGTTCGCTTTAACATGGACCCTTATCTCCCTCATAATTTATTTAGTCCCATTAGTTATAAGGTTTTAGACGTTCGCCCGATTAGTTAAGCAGGTTAAGACCTTTTGCCCTATTTCGTTGTCAATTGTAAGATTTTTCGTGACATTTAGGTGTTGATTTTTTCCTGGCGAGCGATAGAAAGTCTGTACATGTAGTGTACATGCTTAGATTGATATGCAGGATTCGAAACTGCATAATAAATCGTAGGCTTGTCCACCATTCTGTAACTGTCTTCGTAGCGCAATGGATAAATGCACTGAATTTCGGTGTGAGCATCCTAGGTTCGAATCCCTGGACTGCCACATGTATTTGTTGATTGCATTAATTGAGTTTAGGATTGGGGTCGGTTGGTGGAGGTGACATAATAATTATATGAGGAACTGGCCTTCGAAACGACAATTTTCTACCGAAAAATGTACAAATTTATCTTGAAGGGAGGTCAAGTGGGTGTTTATAAAATTTTGATGGAGGTGTATGGAGGAAACTACATTGTGAATAAATAAATATATCGATCAACAAATAACCACTACCCTCTTAACTTAACTTTAGTCTTCCTGGGTTGAACAATATCGCCTACAAATAGTCTGGATAGAACACAAGAATATGTAAATGTGTCATCGTATACTGAATAAAATATAATTAAACTGTCGCCCTTAGTTAATTATACCGAGTTCTGCATACAATTATATTATTTTTCAAGTCGCATTTTTAAATTCTGGGTGCATAATATACCCACGACACAGTCAATCCATAAGTAGATGCCATTGGATATTTATTTTTTGTTCATACTATTTTTAGTTTTATTTGTGTGCTTAAAATAGCTATCAAATCCTGAATCCAGCATTCTCTCACAATCACTTTCCCCTGTTCATTACACTACAGATAACAAGTACACCACATTTCTTTCCAATTAACACACCTAGATAACCTCTAACATACCTTGATGTTGGCTCTCTATCACTCTTTCCACCTTGGGGGGGGGGGGGGGGGCACTTGTTACAAGCAGCTTTGCATTCTGTCTCCTTCGTGCACATACAAAACAACAACAATCTATGAATATCAGCCATTTCATTATGAAGTTGCTTTCTTGGTGCGCAATATGCCCATTCTATAGTCAATTCAATAGTAGATGCCTTATGATTTTGAAGTAGTTTCCAAAACTAGATTATAGTTTCCTTGTTTATATTATATATTTCGGTCACTGACCTGCCAGTACCATTTATCTTTATTTTTTTAGACTGAATGTATTACAAAAAGACATAATTAATGTTCTCCCTTATTGCATTTTTCCCTCCAAGTAATAAATGGCATGCCTGTATGTTTTACCCATCCTTTAGCCTCCAGACCATACTGCCTCCATATCTCGGGTTTTAATCTTTAGTTTTACTCCATTCCCAAAACCATTACTCACTATCTATCACCTTATTGCGTTTTTGTCTCCCTAACTCTAGGTTTTACCCTATCTCAATCCTTCAGTCTGGCTATTATTAGAAGATTGCGTTCAGCTTAGGAAGGTACTATGGAAGTCAGAGGGTTAATTGGGATCAATTTTACCCATTAGATTTATAGAGAGCCAGCCCAGACTGAACAAAATCGTGTACTGTTTGCCTGAATTAAGTGAAAAACAGTCGAGAAGCAGTTATATTTTTCCATTTTATCCCCAGCTATTAATTATTCCCTTCACGATACCACGACGCTTTTTTCGCTATATTCAGCCTAACAATACATTATTTTACTCCATCTTGGCAGACTCTCGAGGAATCTAATGGGTGAAATCTATCTCAATTAAACCTCAGATTTCTAATAAATCTTTCTCAACATTTCCTTCCTCCTTTCCATCTTCCTACTCTCTCCCATCTTCCTACTATTTATTGCTAAACTATTATCACCTATAATATAACTTCTCAAACTTCCTTCAACCAAGACTCGTTGTATTATTGAGGTTATTAATATTACTGTATGCATTGTCACCCTCCAATAACTAGCGGCATTTACCAGTAAGTAATGTTTGACTGCTATTCCTAGCTGCACATTTTCGTTTAATTCAGTATCATTCCTAATTAATTATCTATCAATATATAACTAACATTGATTGTTCTTTTTTCCCCTATCCCTTCAATAACGTTTCTTTCCTCTTGTCCACCTTCGTACTCGCTAATAAATTAAATAGTATAATCTTCCTACTTTGTATTCCTAACCTATTATCACCTTTATTATAACTTCTCCTACCTCCCTTCCACCCGTTCTTTCCTCCAATCCTTTATCTCTCCAGCCGTCACTCATTTTGTCCTCCCTACTCCTGATCCACAGAGAGAAGTCCTCGATAAATAGAATTAGAGGTGGGAAATTTCAGGGTGGTGGTTCTTGTGCCTGTGTCATCTGGTCTCTTTACTGATGCACTCTTCAGATAAATAGGAAAGTAGTAAGTAGCTACGAGGTGCCCTTGTAAAGGCTTATCCCTCAATACCTTTACCTGACCTGACCTGATGCCATGCCGATTCAGTATAGATTGTCTCAGTTTAGTTCGGTAATGGAAAATACAAAGGACCGGTTATGATTTGTTAGGTCTCTTCAGCCTTTGTGTCTGAAGCTAATTTACCCTAGACATCCCAAGCTTATCTTAATACAAACTTAATGTTATGAAAGTAGCTATTTCATTATTACGAAAATTTACTAGATCCGACAGAAAACTTAAATGTGTGTGTGTGTGTGTGTGTGTGTGTGTAATTAGATGATAGCTCTATAACAAATATATTGACACCACAAAGACACAGACTCAGAGAGAGAGAGAGAGAGAGAGAGAGAGAGAGAGACGCTGCAGACGCTCTGTCAACGCCAGACGCTGCAGACGCTCTGTCAACGCTCTCACGATATCGATCATAATTTCAGTATTAACTACTCATCCTCTTCATTCTTGTGCATGAAAGGTGGTTAAGAGCACGTTTAACCATCCTGTAGCTTAGTAAGTAACACTGCACGATATTTCGCTGTGTATTGACTGATAAACTTTGTGTTTATCACAAGATTCCTGCTCGGACAGGGCGCCACTAGCGCCATCTGTTGTTTTGTTTTGTTTTGTTTGAAACAAACGCTCTTCTTAGTTGATATAAAATCGTAGCCCCTAATTTTACCCATTACCTACTGTAGTAAGTATCAATTTAACTGCCTTGTATGTAAGTAAAGCTTTGCATATTAATTTGCTAATAAACAACATTGTGTACTAACTAACCTGCCTACAGGAACGAACGCCGACGCCATTTTGTAAACAATCTTTTTTGGGGGGATTATACATATTAAATTCCAGCCAATTTTGTAGTAAATTTAAGTGCATTCATTTATCTTTTCCCCCTAGATATATTCTTGACTTTTTCTTCTCAGAGTTATTTTACTTTAAGCTAAGGGTGGTATTTGTACAAACTAACCTAGCCTAACCCAACCTGCCAAGCTTTTAACCTAATCCAAACCTAGCCTAGCCTATAGCCAGCCAATCTGTTGTTCTTATTAACTCTAGTAGCTATTGTATTTAGTATCCTACTGTAGCTATATATATCTGTAATTTTAGTTGTTGCTTGCACGATCTTGTAGTAACCTTTGACTGATACATTTTGTTTTGTTTTATCTAAAAAGAGTAGGCTACTGCTTTACTAGGCTACAGTGACACCAGGGCCATCTGTTGATACAGTATATTAACCCCTTGTGTGCGGTCACACTTTATTTATATATAATCTCTATTTGGTGAATTCTATATTTAGTTACATATTCTGTTATATATATATATTTGTTTAAGGTTAGGTTATCACACCTGGTAGCCTATTTCTGCGTATTTTAATTTTATTATTTTCGGTTAGGCTATTCAACGCTGGTAGCCTATTGGTGCGTATTTCAATTTTGTTTAAACTTTTGGTTAGGCTATCGCCCCTCGAAGCCTAATTCTGCGTATCTCAATTTTTGTGTTTTCGGTTAGGCTATCACCCCTGATAACCTATTGTTGTGTATTTCAACATATTTGTTTTCGATTGAAGTGTTTCTAAAGTGAGTGAAGTGTTTTAAAGTGAGTTAAGTGTTTTAAAGTGAATTAAGTGTTTTAAAGTGAGTGAAGTGATCTGAAGAAACTGACTGTTACCATGCCTCGCACTTGTACGAACTGCGCCGGTAGGTTTGGTGAGTCCATGTTTGTTACTGTCAATCTTCAAGTCTGCCGTCTCTGCCAGCAACAAGAGAATTTGACAGTGAAATTAGATGAAGCCTACAACAAGATCAACGTCCTCACCATGAAGCTGGAATCACTCCAAGAGTTTGTAACACTCAACGTTGGAGTACCACAAACTTCAATTGTCACCGCAACTCCAGCAGCCACCAACGCCCCAACGTCAACTGCCAACAATTCAACGCCTGCAGTAGCCATTTCATCTGATGGTTCCGATACTTAAGAAACAAATAGTAACTCTCTTCCCCCTCAAGACAACTTCCGTGTCATGAGGAACAACGTTTGCCCCAAGACCAGGAAACCCATACCGATTACCGAGTGTCAAAACCGCTTCCAGATACTCGCAGACTCAGATGACGAAGCGGAAATAGAAGAAGTCCGGCTCGTGGGAGACTCGATGATACGTGGTCAGCTCACAGAGTTTTGCGCCAGAGCACCTAAAACCAGGAAGCGTTTTTGTATCCCTGGTGGTGGTGTGGACGACGTAGTTGCTGCAGTTGACAAAGTATCTAAGCTGGCCCCTGCTAATACAATGTACATCATCCACGTTGGATCCAACGATGTACAGCGAACCCGGTCGGAAGATTTGCTTTTAAAGTACCAGCAGTTGATCAAGTCGTTGAAGGAGAAGTCATCGAGGATCATCGTCTCAGGAATCGTCCCCCGGCTTGGTGTAGAGAGCCGATTTTACAACATAGCCACCAGCACAAATCGTTGTCTAGCAAACCTCTGCAGGAAGGAAAACGTGGGATTCATCGACACCTGGGACAATTTCTACTACGATGACTATTTGTTTTCGGACGATGGAGTTCATCTGAACCAGGTGGGAGCAGCACGTTTTGGGCGTCTTCTCAACGATGCGGTGAAGGATTTTCGGAGAAGAAATCGACTCAGCACAGGACAACCAGGAAGGAGGACCGAAGACAGCGAGGGCGGCAACCTGCGAAGGAATTAAATGCTAATCTGTCAAGAACCGCGAATTTGGATAAAGCTCCACCAACACGACCCAAATTCAAAACCGCCAGGGATAACGACCGAGGACCGATGTCAGCCATGAATGTAAATGTAGATCCGATCAGAACCAAAAATTTGATTAAAGAACGTTCTGCGAGTTCTAAAACCGCAACTTTAAAGGTTTTCTATGCAAACGCTCGTAGCATACGCAATAAATTTTCAGATTTAGAGGAACTAGTGTTTACTGAAAATTATGATGTGATTGGTATAACAGAATCTTGGCTCAATACAGTAGATAGAGACTTTTTAGCAGAGTATTCTCTTCCCGGTTATGTAATGTTTGAGAAAAGCCGAAGAAATAAAAATGGAGGTGGCGTTTTATTTGATATCAAAGAAAGTCTTAACCCGACCCTCTTGTCAAAACCTCAAATTGTGAACGTCGACACATCTTTTGTGCTAATAAAGAATAATAAAGGTACACAAATAATACTTGCATTAATATACAGACCTCCAGCTCAATCAGTGCAAACTGACCGAGAAATTTATGAACAAATTGCAGATGTAAGTAACTCACAAGATACCATATTTTTTGGCGACTTTAATTTACCTGTGACCAAGTGGGGCGATACTCTTACTTCACACTCCGGACATGACTTGTATACGAACTTGCAAGAGAGTTCGCTTTATCAATTTGTTCGAACACCGACCCGTGGTAATAACGTTCTTGACATTGTACTTGCAACAAAAGAAGAATTAATAGAGAATTTGAATGTTGGTGATGAATTCAGTAACAGCGACCATCGTACGATAACTTTCACTTTAAACTGTACTAGTAACGAACCAAATAGTAGCATCGAAAAAGTCCCTAATTTCAAGAAAGCAAACTTTCATAAACTTAGAGCTATGTTTAAAGAAACTGACTGGAGCTTTTTAATTAACAATAACGACATAAATACATCTTGGAAGTTATTCGAAACCACTTACCTAAAAGCAGTGCAAGACTGCATACCATCGAAAATACGGCGTCCAGGCCATAATAATAAGCCCAAATGGTGGAATAAAGATATTTCAAACTGCCTGCTTGCTAAAAAATTTGCTAATGATAGATTAAAATCCTCACAAAATGACGAAGAACGGGTGAAATTTGTAGAGCTACGACGCAAAGCCAAAAAGTTAATTAAGCAATGTAAAAAGACCCTAGAGTTACATATTGCGAATCAAAGTCAAACAAACCCGAAAGAATTCTATAGTTATATCAGAAAGAAAAAAGTAGTTACTTCAACTGTTGGACCGTTAGTCGATGAAAATGGAGAATACACCAAAGACGAAGTACAAATGAGTAATGCCCTCAATACCTTCTTTGCATCAGTTTTTACAACAGAAGACCTCAGTGATATCCCTACACCATCGCCGATTCAGATTGATAATTCAGATGTTCTAAGCAATATCACCGTTACAGAGAGAGAAGTATTGAATTGTTTAGATAAACTCAAGGTAAATAAAATGCCTGGACCTGATACAATCTCGCCTAGAGTTCTAAAGGAAGCTAAGGATGAGCTCTCCAAACCACTGACATTACTATTCAATAAATCCTTGCAGTCTGGAACTATGCCTGATCAGTGGAAGATAGCCAACGTAACACCGATATTAAAAAAAGGCAGCAAATCCCTACCCAGTAACTATCGTCCAATTAGCTTAACCTCAGTTGTATGTAAAATGCTAGAAACGGTCATAAGAGACAAACTCGTAAATCACTTAGAGGAAAATAACATACTTAAAGATACTCAACACGGCTTTCGTAAAAAACGTTCCTGTTTAACAAACCTCTTAGACTTCTTCCACGATATCCTCAACCTCTACGATGAGAGTAAAGCTGTAGATATTATATACCTTGATTTTCAAAAGGCCTTTGACAAAGTTCCCCACAAACGTTTACTGCTAAAACTAAAAGCGCATGGAATACAAGACGGTGTGTTGAAATGGATAGAAAATTGGCTCAGCGACAGAAAGCAAAGAGTAGTCATAAACGGTAAGGCATCTAAATTGACCAATGTAAGTAGCGGGGTACCCCAGGGATCGGTACTAGGACCAATTCTCTTTCTAATTTACATCAACGACATAGATGAGGGTCTCACCTGTACAATCTCAAAATTTGCTGACGATACAAAAATTGCAAATAGCGCACTCTCAAAAGATCAAGTTGACGATATGCAACACAATCTAGATAAATTGTCACATTGGGCCCAAATTTGGCAAATGAGTTTCAATGCGGATAAATGTAAAGTACTACATATCGGATACCTAAATGAGAAAGCAAACTATTCGATGAATGGCACTCAGCTTAAGAATGTAAACAGAGAAACCGATCTGGGAGTAACAATATCGAGTAACCTAAAACCGAGTCAACAATGTTCAGAAGTGTTAAGAAGGCAAACAAAATAATTGGCTTTATAGGCAGATCATTTGAGCATAAATCCAAAGACGTAATCCTAACCCTTTACAATTCCTTAGTCCGCCCTCTTCTGGAATACTGCGTTCCAATGCTGGTGCCCTTATTCCAAAAAGACATAAATAAGCTAGAACGAGTTCAACGTAGAGTTACCAAAATTATACCTAGCCTAAAGAACAAACCATACGAAGAGCGTCTTAGAGAATTAAATCTATTTCCTTTAACCCAGCGCAGATTAAGAGGTGACTTAATTCAAGTGTTCAAAATCATCAAAGGCATCGACAATATGAACTGTAGTACTTCACTATCGACCAATCTAATTACACGCGGGGAAACGGTTGCAAAATTATTGGTAAATCTTTTAACTCACACGAATCTAAGAATTTCTTCTTCAATCGAGTTGTCAACTTGTGGAATGGGCTTCCCCGAGACGTTATAGACTGCAGCACCGTTGATTCATTTAAATTCCGCCTAGACAAATATCTCGCATCAAACCCGCATCTGACTGCGTTTGTAAATGAATAACTTATTTTATCCTCCCCTCAGTTACTAACCCATATGTCCCCTACTAACTTCCTAGTCCTGCCACGTTAGTGGCAGGGCAGTAGTTCCCTTTCCAATGTTCCCTTACCCACTCTAAACCACTGTTTGGACACTTGATCCTCAGTGTTTTGGAGGACAAGCAGCCTAGAAGGGTCACTAGACCTGTTGTTGCTTGATTTCCTTTGTACTCCTTTGTACTCCTTTGTACTCCTTTGAGAGAGAGAGAGAGAGAGAGAGAGAGAGAGAGAGAGAGACAGACAGACAGAATTTATACTCCGTAATGTAAAATTTAAAAAAACGTATTTCTACTCCATAACGAAGGTCTTCAATCATAACCGACCTGAAAATAGAAAACATAGAATTAGATCAAAACCACAAAGACCAATCAATCATGAGCAAGTGTATACATACATTAACTCCCACATTATGCTGCCTCCAAAGACCTATCTAAACCCGAATAACCAGTCCCCGGTAACCCCCCCCCCCCCCCCCCACACACAAAACATAAATGAGAAAACAAATAGAAGGAAACGTTCTTACATTATAAAATTGTTTGTGGACATACAGTACAGTAATGCAATAATGGTCGTTCTGCTGCCTAACACGGCTTACTTAAGAATGGGAGAGGTAGGTCATTCTTATTTTATTTATTTATTTATTTATTTTTATTTTTATCTATTGTTTAAGCTAATGAAAATAGCAATATGAGAGCATTTTATAGGAAAAACAAAAGTGTGAAATCCAGGGGTAACTGCCCCAATTTTCGCTTTATACATGTATTTTACTGTAATCGCTTTATACATGTATTTTACTGTAATACTCACGCAAATAATGTTTTCAGTAATAACGGCGTTTTTCAGGCACCAATTAGACATTATTGGCGAGACTCAACTGTATGTTATATTTTATTTATACATATTTTTGTTTTGCAAACCACATAATTTTCATATAAATATTGCGTGTGCTGTACGAGTGTGTTTACAGGGACGTTCCGCGATCTTTGATTAACGCAATATTAACAGGCCAATTATAAATGTTTGAGAGAGAGAGGAGAGAGAGAGAGAGAGAGAGAGAGAGAGAGAGAGAGAGAGAGAGAGAGAGAGAGAGAGAGAGAGAGGACCAGGACCAGCCCCCTCCCACACACCCAACCCACACCGCCGCCGACCATATTGCGTGTGTTGTGTTTGTAGGGTGTGTGTTGACAGGGCCAGATGCGCTGAAATTGATTAACGAACGGGCAAAGTTATGGGGCTCCCCCTTGTCAATAATAAACTTCACCATAGCGCGCTCTCTCTCTCTCTCTCTCTCTCTCTCTCTCTCTTCATTCTTGGATACAAAATTGGCTTACAGACAGAAGACAGAGAGTGGTGATAAATGGAGTGGAATCGGAGTGGGAGCCTGTCACTAGTGGAGTTCCACAGGGTTCAGTCCTTGGACCGGTCCTGTTTCTCATTTACATTAACGATATTGATGTAGGGGGTAAACAACAACCATTTCCAAATTCGCCGACGATACAAAAATAGGAAATACACTCCTGAACGAAGATGATAGAAATGCGTTGCAATCTGATTTAAACAAGATATCAGAGTGGTCGAAAAATGGCAGATGCCCTTCAATGTCGATAAATGTCAGGTGCTGCAGGTTGGTAGCAGAATATGAAATACAAATACGAAATGAATGGCAAACAAATAAAAACCGCAACGGTAGTAAAGACCTAGGGTACTAATATCTGAAAACCTAAAAACTTCCGACCAATGTATAGCAGCTGCAAATAAGGCAAACATAGCATTGGGCTTTATTAAACGAAAATTTACATATAAACATGAAAAACTAATAGTGCCACTGTTCAAAAGTATGGTGAGGCCCCACCTGGAATATGGTGTGCAGTTCTGGTCACCTTATCTGATCAAGGACATTGTAAGACTCGAGTCAGTACAGCGTAGAGCGACGAAGATGATACCCTCATTAAGAAATAAACCATATGAAGAAAGACTTAAACGATTGAAACCTGTTCTCATTAAAAAAGAGGAGGTTGAGGGGTTAGCTTATTGAGTGCTTTAAGATACTAAAAAGGTTTCGACAAAGTCGATGTAAATGCACTATTCACATTAAACAATACTAATCAAACTCGCGGAAATGGCATGAAATTAAAAACCAAAAAGGCAAACCTAGATGTCACAAAGAGTTTCTTCACCTACAGTGTGGCACAGAGTGGAATAAACTACCAGCGAGAGTGGTGGAGAGCGACACAATAAACGCTTTCAAGGGAAGGCTTGACCTCTATCTGCAGAGGGCTGGGGTGATATGAAAAAAAAAAAAAAAAAAAAAAAAATGTATGTATATGTGTGTGTGCACTGTACAGTATGTATATATATACTGTATATATATGTATGTATGTGTGTATGTATGTATGTGTATATGTGTGTGTGTGTGTGTATATGTGTGTACCGGTGTATATATGTATATATATGTATGTATGTGTATGTGTATATATAATATATATATATATATATATATATATAATGTGTATGTGTGTATGTGTATATATGCATATATGCATATATAGTTTGTAAGGCCAGACTGCCTAGTAAGGACTTTGAGGTTTGTGTGGTCTGTGTATCTATGTAGCTCTATGTAGCTCTCTCTCTCTCTCTCTCTCTCTCTCTCTCTCTCTCTCTCTCTCTCTCTCTCTCGATACATTATAATGCAGGTCAAAGTGAAATATACGTTATACAATATCGCTATCTAAAAAACACCTTATGTTTCGTTTCCTTTAAACACAATATATGTACAATTATTAACATATTTCTTGAATTAATTTGAGTTTTAAATGCTTGGCACATTGTTAAGCCTCTCTCCCTCTCGCTCTCTCTCGTAAATCATTTCTAACTCTAACTTTCCTCGTTCTCATACTCTAGAAGTACAGTGTTTCACTCACTCACTCTCACTCTCTCTCTCTCTCTCTCACATCTCACCTCTCCTCTCTCTCTCTCTCATCAGTTATCTTGCGCCCTTTCCAGCGTTTCCCCAGTCATCACCCACCCCAAGGTTAAGAGATCTCTTAACCTTGCACCACCCATCTCCCCCACATCACCCCTTCACGGTAGCTTCCTTTAATCTCTCCCCCCAATCGGCTGCCCCTAGTAC
>JBAKBP010017085.1:0-49754 GCA_037953745.1 Lithodes maja | reverse complement strand
CTTGCTTAGGATTTTGTGAACAGTATAAATTTTTGCAGAGTTGTACAACATTTGTTTGTTTGTATTTTAGCGTGCATATTGAAGAATATTTTTGTTTGTATGGTAATTAGTAAAGCATTTAAGAGACTCCAGTTAATTTAGTAATTAGTGCTTGCATAGGAAGTTTAACACTTTTGTCTCGAGAATTTTTTTGTGGACTTCAGTATGTCGTGCATTAGCACTGACGATGAGCGAGAGATGCCATTTGAAGGTGTGCCGTTAGTAACCAGTGAGGAGGATGCTAGAGTTTTTGTGAGTAAGCGGTACCACGTGACGGAGGAGAGGCTGACTGGGGTGGATGTTTGTGGCTTGCACCTGATAGCCAAGGTTTTGGGCATTTCCAATGTAGTAGGGATGTCCAAGGGGGAGCTGATTTCCTGGGTGTTGCGTGGGCGACATGGGGTTTCGGGGGAGAGGGCGTTTGGGGGGGGTTCCTCCCCAGATCCCCTCTCACTCGACTCCCACAGTGCCGTCCACTCAGTTACCGGAGGTTAGCACTCTCCCACAGAGGGATGAGAATTGGCAGATTGGAGTGCCCTCGGGTGGTGCACATGGTGGTTCCCCAGTTTTTGCCCCCCCTCCTTCAGTAGTGGCAGCTCCCTCTTCCTGCCTGTCTCCAGATATGGTATTTAGACTTGAGCTTGCTAAGATTGAGGCTAGGAAGCAGGAGAATGAGACTAGGAGGCATGAGATTGAGGTTAGGAGGCAAGAGGATGAGACCAGGAGGCAAGAGGATGAGACCAGGAGGCATGAGGCTGAGCTTAGGTACGACTCAGAGAAATATTGTGCTAAATTAGATTTAGATAAGACTCGTGCAGAGTCGACAGGGACTCGGATGGGCCGTGAGGGCCAAGTAAGAGAACAGTCCTTAGCCCAATTAGTCAAATTGGTGCCGGTATTTAGTGAAACTGAAGTCACAGAATTTTTTAATCGTTTTGAGAAGAAGTGTAGGGAGCATAATTGGCCTGAAGAGAAGTGGGCAGCTCTAGTCTCCTCAAGACTTACGGGTAAGGGTCTGAAGGCTTATGATGCACTGCCTTTAGAGTCTTGCATTGACTACCCAGAATTGAAGAGAGCTGTCCTACGGGCATACGAGTTGCAACCAGAAACATATCGATTGAAGTTTCGGGGTGTTACAAAGACTAGGGAGGCGACCTTTCTTGAACATGCCCGGGACTTAAAAGATGCACTTAAAAACTGGACACGTTCTGAGAAAGCTGAGACGGCCGAACAGTTGACTGAGCTGTTTCTGCTCGAGCAGTTTTATAAGTGTACTGGTGCAGAAATGACTTTAACTATTAAAGAAAAGAACCCAAAAACTCTACAGGAGGCAGCTGAGATGGCTGACCTCCGGCTATCACTAATTCGTGGGTGCGGGTCTGCCCAGCGTAGTGAGGCAGGTAACAAGGGGCGTGACGCCCCACCCCCCCGAGTTAGTGATATACCTTATGCAAACAAGTACAAGAGCCATGATACCAAGACTGACCACAAGACTAGCACCGTCCCATTTAAGAAGGGGCCGGGCCCTTCCCAGTACCAAGGGAAGCCCAAAGGGGAGTTGGAGTGTTATCAATGTCATGAAAAGGGGCACTTTGCAAGAGTCTGTCCTAGCAAACCACCTACAGCAGCTGTGTCTTTGGCCTGCAACATTGGTGTGTCTCCGAAGTCATCTGAGTTTGCCCGGGGCAGTTCGTCAGAGGCTGAGGCACAGCCAATGCAGAAGCACCTGGGAGGCTCGAACCCTGCTCAGGATGTTTTTTGCGACCATAGAGGGCGGGGTTGCGTGATGTGGGCGGGGCGCAAGCATGGAGTAGAGGTCTTGCGTGATACAGGTGCTTCCCAGACTCTGATGAAAAACTTGACTGGCTACCCTATAAACGCGGCTCGGGTGGTAGTGGTGCAGGGTATTAATGCAACTCGGTCATACCCGCTGGTGCGGTTGGAGTTGGAGGTGGATGGTGTGGCACGTGAATTGGATGTCGGGATTGTGGAGAAACTGCCAGTGGAGGGCGTCGACCTTCTTCTCGGCAACGACTTTGCAATGCCCGCTTCTGAGGTTCTACCCTTAGTTGTTGCCGAGAGGCCGGCCGACGTGAGTAGGGAAGAGCAAGAGTGGGTCGAGCGGTGCCAGGCACAACCCATGGCGTGTGTTGTCACCCGAGCTCGGGCAGCTAAAGTGTCACAGCCTAGTCCTCCGTCTTCAGACCAGCGGAGGAACGATCAACAGGAGGAGGCTAAAGCTGGAGTTGGTTTTAAGAGTTTTGACTCGGCGGCTCTCCCGGGTGATTCAGTATTGGCACCTATGTTGGAGTCTGGAGAGGCCCCAGGACCTGTCACAGCTAGTGAGGAGGTAGGGCAGGAAGAGACTCCGAGGCAGCAACGTTACACACGGAGAGAAAAAAGGGTTGCTCAGTTTGATATTGGGGGAGGACTTGGGTTGCTTCGGAAGCATCTAGACAGGTTGGTTCCCTCAGATATTTGTAAACTGCAGTTGGAGGATCCGGAAGTTCAGAAGTGTGGTAATGGTGCTGTCGAGATCAAACACGAGGACGGGGAAGCATGTCATGTGAACCTGTTGGAGGAGTTTGTGAGGCAACCACCTGAGCAGCCTACTGTCCCTGCGTTGGTCTGCCGCGGCCAAGGTGGAGAAGGAGAGGGGGGCAGTAGGGCACAGGTGGAGGAGAGTAGGGATTGTCATGTCTCGGCGGAGCAGTGGGCGGGGGACACGAGTCTGGTAGCTGTGGAAGCACTAGAGCACCTGCCTGAGCAGCAGTGTGCAGCACTCCAGCACCAGCTCGGTTCATACCCCACTGGTCGTGCCGAGCCCCTGAGTCTCACAACTCGGGCGGTGCAAGATGTTCCGCGAGCAGGTCACGTGAATGTTGAAAGACCGTTAGCCTCGTTGTTTCGGTGGTTCAAGGTGGGCGACGAGGCTTTGGCATGGTTGCCAGGTCAGGGTCGACCCATGGCTGCCAAGGGTGGTGGTCAAAAGGAGGACATTGAGCAGATTGGTGAGGTTGGCTGTGGAGTGGATGTGCCCGGTCGTCACATAGCCTCCCAATGCTGCTCTAGTCTAATGCAACAGCCCTACCATAGACCGACTGTATCTGGCCATGTCTCTAAAAGCGGTGATGCTGAGCAGGCAGATGTCGTCACAAGGAATGCGGGGGTACGCATGTACGGTATCGGCGGGGAAGCCTTAGCAATAATGAACTATGGGAGTGACTGCACAGGTGGTACTGATTGTCCCTCTCATGACCTGGCTGTTCTAGGGACGAAGGTGGAGAAGGAGGGAGACTACAGGTTAGAAGCTGCGGTCTCGGCTGGGTTGTGGGAGGGCACTAGGCATGTTGTTCGTGGAGACAGTGCAAGGCAGTTGTTTACTAGGCTATGGCAGTACTTTCGCATGTTTGTTGCTTCTCCAGGCCTGATGTACGGGGTAGAATCCGACATGCAGGCTGGAGATAGTGCAAGGCTCAGTTTAATTCCCTACCGTATAAATCCTGCTCGACAGCCTATGGTGCAAGCAGAGCTGGATTACGTGTGGACGAAGGGTCTGAGAGATAAGGAATGTCGTGAGTGGTCGTTGCCTGTAACTTTGCAACCGGTGTTAAGTGGCAAGATCAGTGAGTGTGTTGATTGCGAGAGTGTGTGTGCATTATCCCTGACAGACGCCTATACCTTATCAAGAGTTGACGACACCATAGACGGCCTCGGGGCTGCATCGCCTATCACGAAAGTAGATTTAGTAAAAGGTTACTGGCAAGTACCTTTGTCCGAGCGTGCTAAAGAGGTATGTGGTTTTGTTGTGGACGGGAGTACCTACCGGTGCAATGTTATGCCTTACGGACTTAAGAATGCACCAGCAACGTTTCAGAACCTGATGAATGAAATTGAAAAGGACGATGATGGGCTGGAGCATCCTGTTAGTTTCTGCTCGGAGAAGTACAATTCGGCCCAGGGGAGCTGCTCTGTTGTCGAGGAGGAGCTGCTGGCGGTTGTGCTTGCGCTGGGGCATTTCGAGGTCTATGTTCCAGCCTATGGTCCGGTCGTTGTAGTTTACCCAGATCATCACCCTCTCAAGTTCTTGGACCAGTTTCACAATCGGAATATGAGGCTGACCAGGTGGTCACTAAGGTTATGGGTATATAACCTGGACATACGCAATATTGCCGGTTGTGACAACGTGGTTGCAGATGGTCGTTCAAGGGTATATGATCCTGGGTAGATTGACACACGGGTAGCCTCCTGCTTTAGTTTGAATAGTATTTTGCGCTTGGTGCTTGTTGGCTCGCGGTTGTAGCCCAGCGTATTGGGTCGTAAAGCAGGAGTTGAGCGTTTGGTATAGAAGAAAATAGGCTGCCCTTATAGTGCAGCCGGGAAAAACATATTAAAATATAAAAATCATATAAAAACTCTTTCTTTTGATATAGATAATTGTATAAGTTTGTCATAGCCTATAGAGTTTGAGTAGTCCACAAACTATCAAACGGCTGAGCTGCTGTAAGCTCGCTCTGGGAGCATGATATTGTGTCTTTTTGCCATTGTTGGGAGGAGTTATAAAATGTGATTTTTTTTTTTTTAAATAAGATGTGTTTTGGTGATAAACTCAGCTTTGTTTTAGTGCCATGCGGTCGCTGGGTGTGGGGGGCTTGATGGGGTTCTGTGTTTGTCAGATTTTAGCTCAGGGTTGAGCAAGTAAAATCTTGGGGGAGGTGTGACGCATGTCCAGTGTGAGCATGCTGTACAGAAAGCCTAGTCATGCCCCACTCTCGCTAGGATCGTCAGGGCAGGAACTTTGGCTGTAGTCTATGTAGAGTTTCCTAACTTAGTTAATGTGAGCCGTTGTACTATAAGTAATATGAATATGTATTTTGTTTTCATCTGAGTCAACGAGTTCTATTTTATATCATTAGTTATAAGTATTGTGTGTAAAACTTATTTGTAATGATGGGAGAAGCAGCAGCCACCGTTGGGGGTCAGTGGGTGCACCATGCGGGAGGTGGGCCTAACTCACTAGCACTCCCCCCCTCCCCCCTCCCCTCAGTGCTGGGAAAGCCTTTGTCTATCCCAGATTGAGAGAGAGAAATTACGTAATGATTGTCAGTGGGCGGTCCTTAGTAGTTCACGTTGGGCTCACTAGAGGGCCGAGTATAAAAAGGGAAGTCTAGCCATTTTTAGATCAGAACTCATTAGGCAGAGCGACTTCTCATTTCCCTTGCTAACTATATATATTCTTCTGACTGATGTGAACTTTCTCTACTACCTTTACATTCTTATCTCCTCTTTTCCCTACCCTTTTTAACTTCCATGGTCCCGTTGGTGCAGAGCTAGTCAGCCAACGTATTATCGCTTGAGTTCTCACGAGATATATGCCTATTAGATAGCCTATTTTGGAAGGGTTAACTTAGAATAGGATTGATTTATGTTTGTTGCACTCGTATATGCATTTCCCTGTGTGTTATTATTATTGTTCCTGTTTTCTGCTGGTCTAGGTAATGCTAGACTGGGATAGGGCTACTGGTGTTGTGATTTCCGATGTGTACTAGATTTTGTTGAACCTGTACAATCGCAACGGAGACGTGGGAAGCCTAGGTGGTCTTTCTGACTGTGTACCTTGTGAGTTTAGCACTGTGTTGCGAGTGAGGGCTTTTGCCTCTGCCACCCAACACTGTGCTAACTCGTTTGCTTTGACTTTGAGAGGGTCGCCAGGAGAGAACCAGATACTAGCGATCTGGATCTCTCAAGAGAGCACCCCGTCAATTAACGTAATTTGGCCGCACAGCCTTAAGGACTTCGCTAGGCTACGAGCTGCTTGCTCAGCCATTGTTTCCTAGCCTACTACATCCCTGCTAGACTTTACTCGATCAGCAGATACAGAATAGTATTGAAGATTTCCTTATGTATGATATTGTTTATGTACTATTGATTTCATGTGTTGCACGCTTGGCTACTTTAGTGATTAGTGGCCCACGAGCACAATCCGAGTAGGCTATTGCCGGTGCATTTGCGGAGTACTTCTTTTTAATGTTTGCCATTTACTATTGCATATTCTTATAATTGTTCTTATGCCAATTTAAACCTTTAATAGTATTTAATTGCCAGTGTTTTGCTTATTGAATTGCTGTTCAAAATCCGATACGTACTTCTTACGAGCATCCGAGAAGCATCTAACTTTTATCAGAAGATTCCTTGCTCGATGCTTAAGGACTATTAATTAACGTAACGTAATAGTGCCGATCCGAAGTAGAGGGTGGAGGACTTCTTAAGTTCTTAGTCAAGGGTGGATTACTTCGGCTTCGGCCAACACTATTCTTTGGTGTTGTTGTTTCTTACTTCTTTGTTTGATTGTTGACCAGACTAGATAATTCCTGTCTCTTTATTAGTCTGTTGTTGAACACTAGTACCGAGTTCTTATATACCCCGTTATAGCAGATCGAACTCTGGAGGGTATTGGTGTTTTTTGTTCGGCTGGCAGTACTCAGGGTTTGGGATCGTGTGTTTCCGTTGTGGCAGCGAGCCGTACTCGAGTCCTGATTGAGAGCCCTTGTATACCCGAGTGCCAGGTCGTAACAAGGATAATTAGATAATATATATTTGGTAGCAATAAAGGCCTCTTCACATTCAGAGGACCACACAAACTTCACATCCTTACGGAGAAGATCTGTCAGGGGAGCTGTCAACTTGGAAAAATTTATAATGAAACGCCTATAATAGCCAATCATGCCTAGGTACCTTTGGATATGCTTCTTAGTGCTAGGAGTTGGGAATTCTAGAATAGACTACCTTTGCTTGAGGTGCAACCTGCCCCTGACCTACCGTATATCCTAGATACTGGACCGTACTCTTTACAAAGGTGCATTTCTTAAGATTAACCACCAGATTGGCATCAGCAAGATTTAAGAACAGCAATCTAAGTTGGTAAAGATGCTCCTCCCATGACTGTGAAAAGATAAGAATATCATCGATGTAGACAACGCACCCAGGTACCCCTTCAGTCACCAAATTCATGACGCGCTGGAATGTAGCTGGGGCGTTTTTCAAGCCGTAGGGCATTACGTTACAGCAGAAGGCTTGATTGTTAACTACAAAGCATGATATTTCCCTCGCTCTAGGGGTGAGAGTTACTTGCCAATATCCCTTCATCAAGTCAATCTTGCTGATATAGGTGGCGGTACCAATCTGGTCAATGCAGTCGTCGATCCGTGGCAGTGGGTAGGTATCGTTCTTTGTGACAGCATTGACTTGCCTATAGTCCATACATAACCTATGGCTCCCGTCTGGCTTTGGCACAAGTATGACCGGACTACCCCACTGGCTTAAGGCCCTAGTGATCAGTTCGTTAGATAACATAAAGTCAAGCTCGACCTGCAGTATACTCCTGCGTTGTGGCGAGTCACGGTAGGGGGATAGTTTAATGGGAGTTGCATCCCCTACGTCGATGTCGTGCACGGCCAAAGAAGTGAGCCCTGGAGTATCACGGAACACACTGGGAGACTGAGATAAAACAGAGATTAGATGGTTCGCTTGCTCAGAGGGAAGATGACATAGTTTAGATGGTAATTCCCTCCAAGCCACTGAATTATACTGAAAGTTGGATAGGCTACATGACAAGTCAAAGTCTGCATGGATACCTTCAGGCTCTGGAACAGTCTGTTGCGGGTCAGTAAGAGAACTGAAGACTTCGTCCGCACCAGGCTGTTCACAGGTCCTGACATTCACTGCCACAGTGGGAGAATCTGGAGGAGAGGAATCAGGGGACCTATGCTAGGGTTTCAACATATTTATATGGAATACTTGCGTGGGCTTTCTCCTGTCTGGGGTAGTTACTAGATAATCGGTAATGCTCACCCTCCGAATGATCTTATATGGGCCCCTGAACTTGGCAGATAAAGGTTGGCCAAAAAGGGGGAGCAGGACCAAAACCTCATCACCGGGCTGAAACTCCCTCTCACAGGCTTTTCTGTCATACCATTTCTTCATGGAGCTTTTAGCCACGGTCAAGTTTTGAGCTGCAAACTCACATGAGGATCTCAGCCGGGTTTTGAAATCTGAAACATACTTGGAGGTTTTGGTTCCCCTCCTGGCCAACTAGGCTATCCTGCAATAGTTGCAAAGGACCTCTTACTTGGTGACCGAAAACTAGCTCATTAGGGGAAAAACCCAGGGATTCAGTTGGAACCTCACGAGTAGCAAATAAAAGAAAAGGTACCCCCTTATCCCCCTCAACTCCGGTCTCTGTACAATATTTACGTAACATTCCCTTTAATGTCTGATGATATCGTTCGAGAACCCCTTGACTCTCTGGGTGGTAGGTGCTAGACTTAACATGCTCGATACCCAACTCCTTCAGGGACTGCTGAAAAATGTTAGAGGTAAAATTAGTTCCTTGATCACTTTGCACCTCATGGGGGAAACCCATTCTGGTGAAGAATTTGAGCAGTTCCTTGATGACAGTTGGAGCAGAGGTAGTCCTTAAGGGTATAGCCTCTGGGTAGCGAGTTGCCATGTCCATGATAGTTAATAAATAAATGTTACCTTGGGAAGTCTTAGGCAATGGGCCTACAATGTCCACTACCACCCGAGTAAAAGGATTCTCGAAAACGGGCAAGGGCACCAGAGGATGTACAGGCACCTTCTGATTGAGTTTTCCTGTCATCTGGCAAGTGTGACACACTCTACAACACTCCACTACATTTGCACGCATTCCTGGCCAGTAAAAGTGGGCTCTGATTCTGTCTAGAGTTTTTCTCACACCTAGGTGTCCTGCCAATGGTATACAATGTGCCATTTCCATGATATCTCTACGACAAGGTTTGGGGACTACTACTTGATGGACGTCCCAAGCCCCGTCATCGATTGGTCTGTGTGGCGGTCTCCATCTTCGCCACAATACTCCTCCCTTGAGGTAGAAACATTCACCACCCTCCTTCTCACATTCCTCTTCACTCACGGACCTGGCAGCTAACTCCTTGCATTCACGATCATTTCTCTGTAGCTCTACCAGGCCACTAGGACAATTTGGAGGGGTTTCATGGTCATCGTTAGGGTCAAGATGAGCCATAAAGGTGTCAGATAAATTCACCTCAGTCACATCATCAGGCACAGTTGGAGCATCATTCACACTCTCATCCCTTTCATGAACTCTTACATTCGGTACATTTCTGTCTGAGGGAACTGCTACTTGAGACATTGAACGTGTGACAGCACACACAGGGAAAACTGTTGGCATCTCCTTTTCGAGCTCACCGGTTAGTGGCTCGTTAACAGGGGAAAGTGACAAAATGGGGTCTGGTCGGACCTTCTCACCTGCTACATCATTCCCCAAAAGGAGCGTTACCCCAGGCACAGGGATATCTTGGGACCTACACAAAGCTATGGTGGCCTCACCCTGTAGTAACTCACATTCAACTTCGCCTTTTACCAAGTATGTATAAAACTGGCCTCCAGCACCTCTCATTACAACTGGTTCGCCAGGTGGGCACTCAGTGTAAGGATTCACCATGAGGGTGCTAGTAGAACCTGTGTCTCTCAGAATTTTTACCTCATGCATACAACCATTTAATCTCACGTTGCCAGATGAAATAAAGGGACGGTAACTGTCCTGCACTGATGGTGAAATGATTATTGGCTTAACCCTAGTGGGTTGCACCACACATGCTACTACACCCCTGTCTAGATGTTTTACGTTAGCTGCTAGGTACTCCTGTCGAGAGTCCTGCATTAAAGGAACTTTTGGTGCTAGGTACTCCTGTCGGGAGTCCTTCATTACAGGCACATATGGAGTTTGAGATACGGCGGCAACAGTCTGCCCCGATCTCTCGGTTCTCTCCTTGGCCCAGCACTGATAAGCTAGGTGGCCTCTCTTGCCACAAAAAGTACATACTTTAGGGGATACGGGAACGTTCCCTCTTTGAGCATTTCTATTAGTTTGGGGCCCACCTCTGTTACCATTGCCCTGAGTCGCATTTTTAGTTGGGGGAACAATTCGGTTTTGGCTAGCTGGGGAAGACGTTATAGGCTTGTGACTGGGTCTGTCAGATTTGTGATTGGGATACTTAAAATTCGAGCTAGAATTATCGTAGGGCTTCTTTCCACGAAATTTGTTGTTGAGCACGTATGTGTCAGCCATGTCAGCAGCGTCGGCAAGACAATCTACCTTTTTCCCCTTTAAATGATAGGATACAGAAGAATCAATTTTCCATAGGAAATTTTCTAACAGGACCAACTCCTTCAGATCGTTGTAGCTTGTGACTTTCTTACTCTTGACCCAATGATTGAAAGTTTTAGTCATGGTCCTGGCAAATACCTTATGGGTTTCTTCTACTTTCTTCTGGTTTTTACGGAAAGATTGCCTGTAAGCCTCAGGCTGCAATTGATAGGTTTTTAGGATAGCTTCTTTGAGATTGTCATAATCCTGCCTAACTTCTGCTACTTCTGACAAATACGTGGCTCGAGCCTGCCCTGTCAAAACGGTTTGCAACATGAAAGGCCATTGATCTCTTGTCCACTTCATACCTCCAGCAACTTCCTCAAACAAAACAAAGAAATCCTGCACATTATCCTCAGTGAAAGGTGGAATGACACTAGTCATAGTTAATCCCAGAGGGGGAGCAATTTCGGGAGCATTTGTATTGACATTTAGTTGAGCCGTACGATATTGATATTCACATTGTTCGGTCGTTGCTCTGGCTTTTATGCTGGCTTCTTCGATATTTGCTTTTATTCTGGCTAGTTCTAGTTCAGCATTTAGTCTGGCTTGTTCGGTCTTTATTCTGGCTAGTTCCAGTACTTGATCACCGGTCAAACCAGGTGGCAATTGTTCATCAAGTTGGCTAGGTTTACTAGGGATCCCACCAACTGCTCCGTCACCCTCCCCGCCTTCTACAGGGAACAAGTGGGTTTTTATGGTCTGAGCCACCTCTACTTTGGACATGTTTGTGACAGTTAATTGGAGATATGAGGCAAGCACTTTCAGTTCGGATTTGGACAGACAGTCAATATCAGGGGCTGTGGGTTCGGATTCTATGAAAACTCGAGCATCTTCTTCATTAATTAGTTGAGGCATGATTAATATTTGATTTTTAAGTAGTGAAACGTTAATGAAACTGAGTGAAACTGTATGAAACGAATCCTGGCAAGGTCGCCACTCTTCTGTTACGTATCTTGATCCTCAAGTGGTTAACTTGATGAATCTAGATAGCACAGAGATATATATTAAGGTATCAGTCAGCTGAAGGCAAAACAAAAGTAAAATCTAATAACATTATTTTCTGTTGTTGCTTCCTTTCCTTTTGGATCTTAAGACTTAGTATCCTTTATTGACTGATACTCTTTAATTATGAAAAATACTGAAACTAATTAAAGTCATGTAGTATTTATAAAGAATTATTATTTAACCGAAGCTTAGTAGGCTATGGTTATGAACCGAAGAAGTTATATCTAAAGAAGGACTATTAATTCTATAAAAAGTCTTGGAAGATAAATATTAAAGTAAGAATATTTCTGTCTCTTACCCTTGTTGAAATGAATAGATAGTTTTCTTCTATGTCCTTTTATTTATATTTAATGTAATTATTCTTGGTTCTTGTCTTACGTTAATAGTATTATATTATTATTATCATCAGGATTAATATCAAAGTCACATAAAAAGTTAGATATATATATTTAATAATTAGTTAAATGTATTTCTTAACCATGTAACATTGAGGTTTGATTATGAGTAAATAAAGTTACAGGATCGCTTCATAGGTTCGATTCAGGTCTCACTCAAATAATATGAAAAGCAAAATATAATATTTTGAAGCAAAAGAATTTTCTTCAGCTTAGGAAATCACTAGAAGTAATATTAACACAGCCATGTTAGTCTAAGGCGATAGTACTAATATGAGACAATAGCATCACCGTACTAAGCACCGTTAAGCAATGTAAGCTTAATTCAAAGAAAATGAAAGAACTCGTAAGTATTAATATAAAACAATAGTATTACTTTCATCATAACCCAATTACTTAAAAGAGTTGCTTTAGTCCACAAGTTAGTCAACTAAAATAGTTAAGTACATAATAATAGCGTTAACGTTAATTCCCAATCAAATAGTTAAGTACATAAATAGTAGCGTTAACGTTAATTCGCAATCAAATAGTTAAGCACATAATAGTAGCGTTAACGTTAATTCCCAATCACATATCTCACTAACCAACATAACGTAAGTGTTTACACCGAACACACTTAACACACATTTATATAATCTGACTGTCACAATCCCATTATAATACTTCACCCCGTCTTCCTCCAGCTGCAAGTTCACCTTCCCCAACTCCAAATGAGACTGATTTGAATGCCCACAACTCGGGTCTTATATACCAAACAATGATGGTGTAGGAACGAATAAGGAGGCGGGGGTGGTGCCGGCTCCAATCATAGCTCCTCGAGTCGCATAACAGGTGCCTGGTTCACTCACAGCTCCTCGAGTTGCATAGCAGGTGCCTGGTCCAATCACAGCTCCTGGCGTCGAACATACGTCATAGCGTCGGTCATCAAGTAGTTTGCAGGGTCCCCTATGACGCACGCAGGTGTGAAGGCTAGTTTGCAGGTATGCGGGCGAGGTAGTTTCCCCCCTCACTTGTCTGCTTCACCGTTTGGGTAGTGCGACTCCTTCAACTCTAAATCTAACTCTTAAATTAACATACAGGGCTCCGTATGTCAGAATATGTATTCTAAATATACACACACACACACTCACACACACACACAGAGTTAAACAGATACCTCAGACCACACATACCTTGCAGTTCCAACTAGGTGGTCTGGCCTTAATACTACTAGACAGCGACAGTTTATAGTGGAAGAATAGTACAGTAAAGTAGAAGGCTCTCTCCTTACCCTCCGCTCCCTCCGGCTAAAAAGCCGTACCGGAAAATAGAATGAAGTGTAACCTTAAGGGTCAGTAAATGCCCACAAGGAAAGTATTTTATAGAGTATAGAAAGACATTAGCTTGAAAGGGAAATTTCACATGCTTACTGATTAATTTCATATTAATACAATCTTCATCAGGTGATCGTCCAGTCTGTTCTTAAACGTATCAATTGAATTACTGTCGACCACCTCCAGAGAGAGAGAGAGAAAGGTCTACTGATAAGAGGGGGTATTTAATTTCCCCGCTTTCACCCATCCTTTAACACCTTATTAGCGGGCTAGGCGGTTTATTTATATGTACCGCCCAGCGGGGTGTTTTTAGCCAAAATAGGGCTGTTTACGTGATAATTTTCATGCCTAAATAAGACCCAGAGCGTAAAACAAGTATCTATCCCTGAAAGGGCATAAACAGAGCTATCCAATGACACCATAACGATCCTTTTATGATGGCTAGTTTTCTTGCAACAACCGCGCAACGCGAGTGCAAAAAGCATGTAATTAGGCACTTTCCCCATACAATTCTGTATATAGCGAGTGAGAGAGGGAGGGAGGAGGTGGGATTCGTGTCAGTAGGTTCGCCGCAGTGGTCTGGAGCAGTCATACGCTCGCTACTCTCCTGCCATCACTTGTCTCTCTCTCTCAGCAACATTACGTGCTGAAATTGCCACACGACCTATGTCGAGCGCCGCCAGATAGTCCAGATTTATTATACTCGACTTATGTTGCGTGCCGATAGTTAGGGGTTAAAGTTTAAACTCTGGCGTCAGAATCGGGTTTCGATGTGGGTCTTGTAGTACCACAAATGGCACACCGCATATAAATATTCATATAAAATAAGGTAATTGAGATAAACAAAAATTGTCAATTGCTACCATTAATTTAAAGATTCCTTAACATTATGGAGAGTGGAATTGAAAATCAGAGTGATGTTTGTTTTTAACACTATGAAGGCGGGACCAACTTGGGTGCGCGGCACACTAAAATCGATTTCTGCGCATCGCGTCATGCCTCTTGTGGAACAATGGATCCTATCCAGGGTTAAACCCCCCTTTCCCTCCCCTCCACCCAATCTGTTGTGGAGCCACCCTGTCGCCACAGATAGCAGGAGGAAACAACAAAAACAACTAGAATTGCTCTCGGTAGAGCGCATATCTCCGCCTACGCTGGCAGAGGTATGTGCTCTACCGATCGCCTCCTAAATGGAATTACCTCTTCCTTGATGCATTTCCTATCTGCCCAGGAACCTTCGTGAACATTGGTTGAGATTTCCTGTTTACCGACAAATAGAAATACAAACGAGGGTAAAATTCGCCCAAGTGACTCTCTCTCTCTCTCTCTCTCTCTCTCTCTTTATGGGGGTCCATGAATGTGTAGCTGACTGATCCTATTTACTGCTAGCTGAGAGCATCCATTGTTAGAATAATTGGCCATTCGTATCGTCCTGACCTGAAGTTTATGTTTTTGTCTCCGTTTGTATGTCTGGTTGTCTGTAAACAAGATACTTCACAGAGTTCTGAACCAACTTCAATTTAGGAGGCGATCATGATCATATCCTAGAACCCAGGTTCAGAAATCAGAAGAAAATTTAGGTCTATAATATTAATGGTAAAGAACTAGCCAGTGTAGGCGAAGGCATATGCGCTCTGCCAAGTGCCCCTCTGGTTTACTTATATATCCAGTAAACCAACACTATACCTAGCATATCCTAAGCAGACCTATGTAACCTACCATATACTGTACTGTGGTGATGTGCTGGTCTATCAGATTGAGAATTGAGCATTCTCTTCCATACCCATAGCTTACTCTGATTGTTCCTTTTACTTTATATTTCCTAGATCTCATGTGACGGCGTATCTTCTGCCAACCTCGAGGTTGGCAGATTGGGAGCCAAAGCATCACATTTGTCCATTGCCACTCAACTTTCCCTTCATAATTGTTGAGGGGCACAGGGCCTTGGGTGGCGCTTTGGTGTCCCGGGGGTTTCCACACTCTCCTCAGCTCCTCGCCTGGAAGTGGCTTCGGTCACCTGGGCTTTCTTAGTGGTAAGCAGGGAGGGTTCTGTGGGAGCGCTCGGTTATGGCCTTGGCCTTCCTGTGGACCTTTGGCCTGCTCGGTCAGGCAGCCTGGGGAACATCAACAACAACATCCTACATATACTTTGCCTTAAGGGGGGATGGTTCACTTATATATACTAGTTTATGTATTTTTTTATAATTTTATTAGTTTCCTCCCTAGACCTCCATCAAGCTTAAAAAACACTCACCCAAGACACCTCTTCAAGATAAATTTGCACATTTTTCGATAGAAAAATGTTCCGGCCGAAGGCCGGTTCCTCTTAAATTACAAGCTCACTATCGCTCGCCAGGAAAACATTGACACCTAAATAACCCGAACAGTCTTAATATTGACAAAGGAATGGGGCGAACGGTCTTAAAATTGTCAAACTAATGGGCCGAACGTCTTTTAATCAGAATACTAATGGAGCTAAACATGAGAAAGAAGGGGGGCCCAAAAAAATGCCCATCTCCCCTTAACCTCGTATAATTTAGCCGAGTAGTCCTATTGTAAACAGATTAGGTTCTCTGAGGTAAGGTAATCGTAGGATAGGTTTAAGAAAGACTGAGTAGCACTATTAACACATTTATATAATTTAGGTGGTCGCCACGTTCTAAGGATAAACTTTATACAAAACAGAATACATTATACGGATAAAGGAAAAGGACTTATTGATATTAGGGAATAATAAATAGAAATGCACGAATAATATACGAGAATGGAATTGAATTACAGAATACTGACGAAATACGGTAGAAACTCTTATAACTCTTTTACATTAACCCAGCAAGTGCGGGAAGACTCTTATGATCGTAGAACTAAAAAAAACATTTAAAACACCCCAGTAGCACATAAAATTTTTTTTTTTTGTTTAACCCTCGGCCATGCCACATATCACTCCTCCACATCCCTTCCTTCCCCCCTTCCCCCCCCCCCCCCACTTCAATATCACCTATTGTCCCTGTCATTCCCTTATTCGTCGGTATATTTTCGTGCTAACATAACCAAACCGATCATATGGTGTGGTCATGAATGTGTCTAACCGTGGGAAATAGTGGGAGGTACAGAGTGAGACCTCAGTGTCTCTCCAAAGCTCGAGAGGGGAGGGTGTGCTGCAGGCTGGCTCACACTTGATGAATGAACTCTCGCTTTCATTTCGCGTTTTTGACCAGCCAAACACTGTTTCCACTTCTTTTATTGTTGTAACATGTTAATACCTTCATATTAAACGTAAAATAGGCGCATATGGATAAGTATTAATTATATTTATGGTAAAATAACGATTTTAGTGATGGAAACTGTGAAATACGTCCACACCACCGCTAGGTGTTCACTACATAATATTATAGTGCGCACTTCTTAGGTTAATACGTGAAGGAAATGAGGGCAACCAGCAACTCTGGTGAAAATTATTGCCGACGTTGCCAGATACATTATCTGGCAAACTATTACACAACAGACAGATGCAAATGATAAGCAAGATATTCACCTGATTAAATATATCAGTAGTATTGGTTGCTACACTTTAGTTATGTTAGGCATGGTTAGATTTCTAGTAAAGCTAAATACAGCCAATCCATTTCACACCAAACCCAACCCTATAATTGACCACTTGCGAATTTCGGGCTCTAATAAAATACCCAGTTCAAACAGCTAGGCCAGAAATTGCTATCCCAAACCTTTGTAACTCAAAAAAGGCTTGAGCAAATGGGCTGTAAAATTCCACACCTATTCCCTGGCTGACTCTTCCCAAATGGTAGAAGTATTAGCTCGATTTGGCCTACCAATAATGAACAGGGTATAGAAGGAAGTTGGATTTAGTAGATGCACTCACAAAATACGGGCATTGTATTCAATTCATGTGATAAATTAATTGAAATGGATTACAGGTGTCTCTAGAGCCCATCCAAAAACTTACATGTGTTCACCAAGACCAAGTAGAAACATATGTCAATAGAGCCCATCCAAAAGCTTACATTTGTTCACTGAGGCCAGGTAGAATCAGGTATCTATAGAGCCCATCCAAAAGCTTACACTGGTTCACGAAGACCAGGTAGAAACAGGTGTCTATGGAGCCCATCCAAAATCTTACATGTGTTCACCAAGACCAGGTACAAGCAGGTTTCTATAGAGCCCATCCAAAAGCTTTCTCGTGTTCAACTAGGCCAAGCAGAAACAACATGGAGGGGTGATTTTTTTCTGGACGCTCCTTTCCCTCATGCTTAGCCCCATTAGCACTGACATTTTAAGACGGTCACCCTATCAGTACAGCGATTTAAGACTATACCTCCCATTTTTTCAATTTTAAGACTTTTCGTGCCATTTATTTGTAATTTTGTTCATAGCGAGTGAAATCGAGCCTGCAATCTAGGAGGAATCGGTTTACGGACAAGATATTTCTCTACCAAAAAATATACACATTTTTATTGAAGGGGCGTTTTGGGGGTGGTTTATTAACACATTGGCTGCGGGAGACGTTCCTGAACGTCATGGCAATTTACAGCAATTTACAGGCTTATAAGGGGACCGACAGGTTATTTAGGCTTAAAAAACTCAAAATCCAGAAAATACCATTAGGTGTTTACTCAACAAGAGTCAACATCCTTTCATACGCCAGTGAAATGTTATTAGTGAAAACCTATTGGATTTTTTTTTATGTTTTTTTATGTTTTCTAAACTTTTCCTGTAATTCTAAAAACGTTATATAGCGAACTTTGAAATTGACATGCTCAGCAACTACTGGTCGTACGAGGATCATACATAATATAAATGGAAAGAGCGTAAACTACTCTACAACATCCCATATGCTTTATCTTCTAATTTGCCGTGTTCCTGCATACAATATTGTTAAATAAAAACAAAAAGTTAAAAATGTTCACCTAAATACCTTAGACTTTCACATGTTTTTCTCAAAACTGTTTTGTCGCAATTTTGGATCTTATAATAAATGTATTATTGGACCTATAGGAATGGTGTGTATACCATTGGAAAGGGAATTAAAAACACTACATTTTGTATAAAGCTAATTTACTCTAGCCATCTTTGTTTGGATGCAGCAATTTGTCACATTCGTAAAATTCTACAAAGTTATTTCACTATAATTTCATAATCACCTAAATCCAAAAATACACAAAATACAGTATATGCAATGTTTTTTTTTATAGAAACTACAGACACACCTATTGTGAGTTGTTTGATCACATACAGCAGGTGCTATAGGGATTTATATGCGTCATAGTAGTGCTATAGTTTTCAACCTTTTTTTACCTAAATTAGAAGAAAAAAGCCCCTCCCCCCAAAAAAAAACATGTTTTTTATCTATTTTTATCGTCACATACACCTGTGCCAAATTCCATTTACATTAAAAGTAAGACCTGGAAGTTAGTAAATAACCGGTCGGTCCCCTTAAAGCCTCTTAAACCCTGTAGAATCGAGTGCGAGGGAGCGGGAGCGCTACAACCCACACGTCCTTCCTGAGGACTGAGTACTCTGAGGCATATTCTCGCGAGATATACAGTGTTGTCATAGGCAAATATAGCGCGACATTAGCGATAATTGCTCATTTTAGCCAATGTTTATGGTAGCGCTGCGGGTGAATCAAGCGAGCTACGAAGCTCGTTTTGGTGTCATTTTGAAGCTATTTTCTTCTAGTTCTTGCCTGTATACATTTAATTTAATTCAGACACTTTCTTAATCAATCAGGAGTGCCTGAATGAGCCCTACTATGGTGGAAATGGACGGAAATATGCCCGCACTGAGAGGGTTAATATATTTATTAATTTATTTATTATTATTATTATTTATTTATTTTAATCTTTGTTAACTTGATGGAGGTCTAGGAAGAAATCTAAAGAAAATAATAACATCAATAAATTAATAAATACAAAATAAACCCCTTATCCCTATTGTACCGGCGACGACTGTTTTATTGTATTTCAGCTACATTTAGACGATTTTATGAAACTTATGAAGAATATATAATAGCTACAAGGATTAATTGAGATAGTCTGTACCCTTTTAATGGGTAGACGTCTTTTCTAGGCTGAACAAAATCGTCTAATAGTTGCCAGAATATAGTGAACAGTACATCACCGGTACAGAAGGGGTTAAGTGACATTGATGGGTTCCTATTAAGATTTTGGATGGTTATAAAATTATCTTTAGATCACATTGGTTTTCTGAGCCTTTAGATAAATAATACATGGAAAGGTTATTTATATTTATTAGTGAATACAAGTGTCATATTATTTAAGCTCTTTCATGTTGATGCATTCAATTGATTACAAATGCCATACCAAAGAAATACCCTACGAATTCAAAGTTAGGGATTTGGTTTTATATGTGAGTGGGGGAGATAAAAGGCAGAACTGCCTGTAGCGAGTGCCTCCCCTAGAGTTGAAAGAGTGACATGGCCAAAATCAAGGGATGTTCGAGCCAAAATTCCTGGACACACAGAGTTTGAAGCAATTTAAGTCATAGGAAGAAGGAAAGACTGATTTTGGGAGAGAGTTCCAGAGCTCAGCTAATGATTAGAAGGACTGATATGTCTGTGCTTGCCTGATAGGTGAGGTATTTTAGGTTGTGGCTGCGTCTTTTGCGGGTAGGGGCCTTTTTGGGCCCTGCTTCTGCCATTGCATTTTTTTTTTGTTTTTTTTTTTTTGTTTTTTTTTTTTTTTAACCCTCCTGGCCCGGGCAGGCTCTCAAAATGACAGGGTGAGCTACCCGGGCGATCTGGCCGAAAAACGTCTAGGCCTAGGCTACCGTATTTTTGTTTAGTTTAACTGCTAGAAATTTCCCACGCATCTATAAATGTAGTGCGGTTTCCAATCTGTAGACTGGCGTTGAGTAGAGCTCTCTATGTCAACTGGTTCAGTTGTGATGACGATTTCAGTGGAGAGCACTTGCAGGCGATGGTAGCAATATGACGATCTTTTCACTACTGAAACAACGACATACAGACATACAATAACAAACGAGTCTTCTCTTTCTTGTTTTCGGAGGTGCGGTGACGTAACGATCGGCTTTGTTTACATACGTCGGACACACAGCGTTCAGACCAAGCTGAATAGGCTTTCAAGCTTACAGATTTTAAAATGACACCCGGGCTCCTGCCCTTAGTTCGTGGTGTCATTTTAAAATGACAACCGGGCCAGGAGGGTTAAAGAGACAATGAACGAAGGAAGAAAAACACAGATAAAACGAAAAAGGTCCATGTGCCTAAAGGCATCCTCCATTCATAAAATGTTTGTAACAACTGGATTTAAACTGTTGTAGATTGTAAGTTTGTGGAAAGCATTTCGAGGGAAGTGAGTTCCAAAGAGTAGTAGTTCTGGGGATAAATGAATTTTGATAAGCAGAAGTTCTGCATTGTGGAGGAGAAAGTGTACATTCATGGGCGCTTCCAGCTGCCCTAGTTCTACGGAGAAAGATGTGGAGAGGCGGCACAATTGAAGCAAGTTCTTCGGAACAATTGCTGTGAAAATATCTGTAGAATAATGCAAGGGATGCAACGTTTCTTCGTATGGATAATGTAGGAAGGTCCTGTGTGATTGCAGGGTTATTGATTAATCTAATAGCTGTATTTTGAATTTTGTCAGACTGCCTCAATGCAACCACTCCACTTCCACTCCACAGAGGTGAACAGTAATCCATCTGAGAACGCACATGACTTTTATATATTACGGCCAACTGCTCGTCAGTGAAGAATTCTCGAACTCTGTACAGGAGTCCCAGTTTTTTAGAGGCCTTCTTAGCAATGTTTCCAACATAATGTGTCCAGTTGTTGTTCCCCAAGCTGCCTGGCCGAACAGCCCCAAGGCCCCGAGCAAGGCCAAGGCCATAACCGAGCACCCCCACAGAACCCTCCCTGCCGACCACAATAAAGCCTAGGTGACCGAAGCCACTCCATGGCGGGGAGCTGAGGAGGGTGCGGAAACGCCCAGGAAACCAAAGCCCCACCCAGGGCCCTGTGCCCCTCAGCAATTATGAAGAAAAAGTTGAGGGGCAAAGGAAAAATGTGACGCTTTGGCTTCCAATCTTGGTAGATTGGGAGCTCAATCCACGGAAGAGACGCCGTCACTTGAGATCTGGAAGATATAGAAGTAAAAGGAACAGTCAGAGTAAGCTATGGGTATGGCAGAGATCGCTCAGTTCTCACTCTGATAGACCAGCCTATCACCACATGTGTCCAGTTCAGGTTAGTAGTTAATGTTACACCGAAAATGTCAATACTAGGGGAAGTGGGACTATTTACATCATTACAAAATATATGGGAGTCAGTGAGATTCTGTCTGTTAGAAAATTGAATGTACTTGGTGTTCTGTGCATTAAAGGAAACTAGATTATTTTGTCCTCGTTCATTAATTCTAGAAAGGTCCTGGTTCAGAGAAATTGCAGTGTTTATTTTTGAATTTATAAGATCGGGTTGGGTGAAAGAATTGATAAATGTGAAGGAACTGTGGAGTGTTGAGTCATCTGCGTAGGAATGTATTGGACTATGAGTGGTAGATATGAGATCATTGATATGAATGAGGAACAGAGTTGGGGCCAAAACTGATCCCTGGGGAACACCAGCATTTATTTAGTGAAATTGAGAATAAAGGCCATCTACCATTACACATATTTTTCTGTTATGATGATAAGAAGAAATTAGTGGAACTAATGATGCAAGGCCGTAGTGTGACATCTTCGACAATAAGGATTGATGCCAGACTCTATCTTTTGATATATTCAGTGCTATTGTAGTTTGGAGATTTTTAGTTGTTTCACGCATCAGTTTGGTAATTATAAGACGCTTCACCCCATACAGGAATCGATATTTGGTGGCGATCGATAACAAACCTGCAATGTCTTGGCCAGGGTATTTTTCTACCGAAAAATCTACAAATTTATGTATGTATTTTATATGTTTAAGTGATATATATATATTTAACTTGAACAAGCTCTATGGAGGCAGTTTTAAGTCTACGGGACTAACAAATGTAGTAATACAAAGTAAAATAAATGGTTTTAAATAGGCAGATGCAACACCAACCCTTAATAATTATTAAAATATATCATAATAATCCCTAAGGTGTAGTATGAGATAACGTTGATTACTAGAGTTACTTCTTTAGCTGTACACAAATGTAATATGAGAGAGATGTCGGCTGTCTGTAAAATTAACCTTACGTATACAGTATATGTTCAACTTTCGTGAAATTAAGCTTATATTAAGCTACAGGTTAAGTAAGTTTTATTAGGTTATGATAAGCTAGTGAGGTTAGATGGGTTAAGTAACATCAGGTAAGTTACATTGCTTTATATTTGAAACGAATCATTTTCAATAGAATCAACGTCAAAATCAAATATATCCTATCATAATCCTATTAAATATTATAGTTACTCAGTTGCATCCGTTTTCCTATAAACTGGTAGATTAGAAAATTGAAGTATGAATATTATGCGGACAACTTTACTATTCTATTTACGCTACCATGACAAATCTTGCACCTGGCAAAAACTCAAATAAAACCTAAAGCTTTGGTCAGATTATACAACAAAAATATAAATAAAATTAAGGAAGAAACATGTTACGATAACACTCCATTTTCAGTGACCCTATTCAGATGTCGCACTAATACTCTACAGCTCAACGACTGAAGGAGGTTTAGTGGGGAGGACACCAAGAGTCGTATTCTTAAAAACCCATACCTTCCTTTAACTTTCCTTTCCCTTCCAAGGAATTTTCTTTCCCTTCGGTATTCTTAAAGAATTCCTTGGAAGGAAATTTTTTCGGAAGTGTTGGTAGCTCTGTTCCACAGGCGAAGCTAGGCGCGTACCAGTTGGTATGCCTGAACTCCCTGAAGTAGTAAACAAACCTTGTCAAACAAACGTTTCCAAGGGTTGACTTGCATTATTGTTGCCCAAAACATGATTTAGACCACAAATATTGTCTTCAAAGCATATTATGTTGACTTGCACAAACACAAGAATGAATTGTCAACATGATATTAATAAATACAGGATCCTAGCTCTAAATCGCGCATGTACACCAACAAGCCATATTCTGTTGTAGTATTTAGACCTAGCCTATAGGCTATTATCCATGAATATAATTACATATAAACTGATATGATAAGAAACAGGGATGGAGATAAATTAGATTAGCCGAATGTAGTGTGAATTAGTGTACCGTATATCAAGCATGAGAACTTTTCAATTACAAGGTCAAGTCTTCCATTTGACCAAAACTTAACAACTAGGCTATAGGAATCGCACAATAACCCACTATTGAGAAGTATTTACCTTCAAAGTTCAATACACATTATAGCCTGACATATTCTGGTGTGCTGAGTTCAAATACTAACTTGAACTTCTGTAGGCCTAGCCTATATATTATATAGGCCTAGGCTAGATTTGTTTTCTATTCAGCGAACAAAAAATAAAAGCTAGGCTATATTTGATCTGGCCCAATTTGGTAAAAATTTCAATTCATGGCCCATAGTAGATTTACTATGCTATTGAAAGTAGTTTTTTTCAATGTTTATATTTAGGCTACCGATATTTATTTATTAATTATCTAATTTGACCGTTTTTTATTTGTATACATTATTTTGGGCAAGAATGTAGTTACCGGGTGTACCGGCAGTACCGCCCACCTTGTTTACACTATGCGGATGCCTTTGGATATAAAAATACATTATCCTAACCAAACAACCTAACCTAACCTAACCTAGTATTCATGCAGTAATGACAGGGGGCAAATAGCAGAAAATATAGCGTCGAAATGGATGGGAACGTAAGTGCGAGCGCACAACATGACATCCTTCCCTATTTTGGTAAGGCTTGTGTTAGCGGGCATACCACCTGCTTTGTTTCCATATTAGCACACTCGCAGTTAAGTTCACGTCTAATTTGACTGCTGTTATTTGCCCCTGGTAATATACTGTATAATTATGATGATGAAAATGTCATGGGGGGTGAGGGGACATAGCACCCCTCAAACCATTATTGTATCCCACGGCCAGGTGTTGGGTAAGTTGTTTTGCCGTGGGATACAATAATGGTTTGAGGGGGCTCACCCCCCATCATCCCCATGACTTGTTGTCATTATCATACATCTTACCAGCAGGGACAAATAACAGCAATGAAATTAGACGTGAATGTAACTGTGAGCGTGCGACTGTAAACAAAGTGGACAGTACGTCCGCTAACACAACCCTTACCATTATTTGTGATTTGCCCTTCTGCAAACAATATATACTGTATATTGATGACAATAATTCCTGGGAAGGTGAGGCCCCCCTCAACCTAAGAAGCGGACATAATAGAAGTGAACTTAACGGTCATGGCCCAGAGCATGCAAATCGACGCGGAAGGTTGCTTGGATAATACTGAACCTTTAAATAAGATTCTTCCAATTTTTAAATTGATTTTTGTTCTTGGGTAATCTGAATAAAAGATGAATCACCAATAGTTATGATTTAGGCATCAATGAGTAGGTTATTCATCATATTAGCTATCCATTAGTATAGTTTTGAAGATTGGGTGATATTCTTATGTTCTTTACTATCCCCTCAAAGGCTAGGCTATCATATAGTTTGGCAAAGGCTAGGTTATCATGTAGTTAGGCAAATATCTTTGTAAGGCCTCGCCCAATTTCTTACCGATTACTCACATACACCAGTGGCTTGCACTATTTGTTTCACTAACTGGCCTTCCTTGTGCAGCCCAATATAATGTGCAATTAGATCCGGTGTCACGTTCTTTCGCCGACCCGTACACACTAAAAACTGACGGGGACTTGTCCACCACTGCCATACTGATCATAATAATGACTGATACCGATCCACCCACCACAGATGCTGGAAGCACTGATGTTCCAACACTGTATGTACTGTATGTAATAATACCATAATTACAGTATTCCTAACCTTCAAGACTAGAGAATACTAATAATGTAAAGTATATTCAGACAGAAAATCCACAAATTTTATTTGAAACAGTGTGCGGAGGACTCTGGTGACTAGTGGGGTTTTCCTTACAAACATTGAGTAGGCTATATTTGACTATTATTGCTTTGCTGATTCAGTCCTGTCAATGCATTAATATTGTGCCCAGTGTGACTACATTTTGACACATGTTAATGTAACAAGTTTGAAAATTCAGGTTTTGAGGCTTGCCAGGGATCAAGAACAATCCCAACTTCCCAAGTTTTCAACAAAATCTCATACCATACTGTATACAGCCCAAAATAAGTAGCCACATTTTGTCATTAGCAATTTTGGGCTCTAATCTTATAAATTTTCTTTTAGCCTACCAGACTTTTAGCTACTACCAATGTTAGTAAGTTAGCCTATACACTCGGCATAATCAAACGCTGTATATTAGCATAGCCTAGGCCTAACTTAGGTTCTCAGGTTAAGTTATATTGTTTGGATATTTAAAGAAAGTAGAGGGATTAGGCTAGGATATACTGTAGTGAAAAATTAGGGTAGCCTATAATTGTACTCACAACCAATAGTATTGAATAGGCTAGTGTTTACAAATATGTTTTTCAAGGGATTTTGCTAATATATGATGACAATATTCAAGTAGACACTGCGGCAATATTAGCACGCTCTATGCGTCAGATTTTGCCACTTTTTTTCTGAAATCAGCCCTCTGCGAGTGGTTATTTGCCTCCTGCTGGCATTATATATGAATATGATGATGACAATTATGTCCAGGGGGGGGGGTTTGAACACCAAACACTGTCAAATTAAAAATAAACGCAGAGAGCGTGCAAACTGCTGCTGTAGTCTCCTTGAACTGTAGTTAAGATACCCGGTAGCTACCGAATAATCTAAAAACACGCTCCCTGATAGTGTACAAGGCTATGAAAATCAGGGAAAATATTATAGTGAAAAGGTAACTCGGACTTTCTATAACATAAAGTAATAAAGGTAAGGATGTAGTATTCGAGGAATTTAGAGCTTATCGCCTGCCTTGTTTACACTACTCGCACGCTCGCGATCACGTTTCCGTCTATATTGACTGCCGTGGGATACAACATTAGGTTGAGGGCCCCCCTCACTCCCCCATGACTTATTGTCATCATCATATATAGGCATTTTGCCAGCAGGGGGCAAATTACTTACAAAAAACAGTCAAAAGTCGTGAATCGTGAAGGATGTATCCGGGAGTACGGTCGTCATGTTTACATAGGTAGTGCGCGTAGTTACGTTCCCGTCTATTTTAACGGTTATTTTCCCCCTGCTGGCAATATAATATATGATAACAACATGTAATGGGTAAGGACCCCCGTCAACCTATTATTGAATCCTGCGGCTGTCAAAATAGACTGGAACATGATCGCGAGCGTTCACTGCTGCCGCTGTTCCGCGTAGTGTAAACCAAGGCAGGCGCCATATAGTATGTCCAAATACTACATCCATCCCATAGGCCTAATAAATTCACAACATTTTAAAATCCAAATAGCCTATCTGAGGTGAGCCAATTCTGACAAAATCTAACAAATGTTGGCTTGAACATTATGATCGGCTAGCCTAGAGGGACAGAGACTAGCCTAGGTTAGTTTATTCAGTGGGGATGTAGCCTAAGAAAAAAAAATTAGGCCTACAATCCTGTATGAGTTATGAAATTCATAAGAAAAATAGATTAGCCTGGGCTAGGCTAGCTTACATGATGATGTAGCCTACTGTAGGCTGTAGGCTAAGCCTAGGCCTAGCCGCCTAGCCTAACCCAATATGTGGTACTGGTAAGGTAGGCTAAATTAGTATATAAGATGATTGACCACTATTACTGTTAGCCCACAAATTTATATTAATATTACAGTATATGCCTAGCTATTTTTAGTTATGTAAAGTATGGTATTAGCCTACTGGGAATTGTTGATAGCGTATCTCTGAAAAGCCTCAAAACCTGGTAATGTTGACACTTATTGCATTAACACGTGCCAAAATATAGTCACACCGTGCACAAAATTGATGCTTTGAAAGGGCTACATCAGTAAACCAATGAAAATCAATAATAATCAAAATATGTATAAGATGAGGAATAGGCTATCAGCTGGCAGCCCGAAATTGCTCGAATCGTCCGCACGCGAATTTACGCCGAGCCTCCGAGATCAGTGGTCTTCTAAAACTTTTAATAACATTACTTTATTTTCAATATCATTTTCAATATCGTGCATTATATCATGTTAATAAAATTACATAGTGGTCAAATCCAATATTTAGTCACACTGACTCCAATTATATAAGAATGTTATGAACAAAATGACGAAGGGAAAACTGAAGACCTGCCTAGTGAAAGTCCTTCAAATTCCAATATTTTCCCCTGTTTAACCTCTGAAGTGCGCACGGGGGTAATTGAAAACGTCCCCCTGTGCTGACGTATTTGAGGTGTTTCCGTCACTAAAATATTCATTGTACCATTAATAGCATTAATAATTATCCATATGCGCCTATTATGGGTTGATTATAAAGGTATTAACCTGAAACAACAATAAAACGAGTGAAAACAGCGTTTGGATGGTCAAAATCGGAGATATAGCCCGCGAGTTGTATAATGTATGGGTGAGGCAAGCTACCTTCCCGCCAATTTTCCCCAAGGCCACTGCGACACAGTCGATCGATATTCTCTCTCTCTCTCTTGCACTCGATTGCTATCAGTGATGACAACACCCTGCTTGCAACTCGCTAATGTTAGCACGAAAATATACCTCAGAATAAGGGAATAATAGAGAAAATAGGTGATAACTGAGGGATAGGAGGAAAGTGGGGAAGGAGGGGAGGTAGAGGACTGAGATTTTGCATGGCCCAGGGGACAAATAAAAATAAAAAAAATAAAAAAATAAAAATAATTTTTTTTTTTTTTTTTTCGATGTCAAAAGTTGATTTTTAATTTTACTTACTCCAGAGAGTCTTCCCGCAGTCCGCCGGGGGAACTCTTAAGAGTCTTCCCGCAGCTCCCGGGTTAAGGGAAAGATTTTCCCTCCCCAAGGGAAAGGAAAGGGAAGGATTTTTTAAGAATACCAAATCGAAAGAAAATTCCTTCCTTTCATTTTCGAAGGGAAAGAATTGTTTAAGAATACGACTCCAAGTGTTTATCATGCCAGGCAGAATATGAACATTTGGAACTGTTATGACAGTAGATTATTTTTACTGCATTTAGAATGGTTCGTTAAATTCACTATCGAGAAGCTGATAACCTAAAGTATCCAACTGGGTCACAACTGGCTTGGACAATACAAATAGGATATCAGTCTCTACCTAAGTCACAGAATACACAATTTCGGTTCACACGTTTTATTTCTTATGTAGCTAGGGTACAAATATGACATGAATCAAGCCTCATCTATATAGAGATGAGCTCGAAAGGATATGGATCACAATAAAGGGTATAACATACTTATAAAGTCACTTTGTATAAATAAGTTAACTACAGATGGACACTGTAATCAGAATACGTATACAGAATAACGTAGTAAGTCAATATAGAATCACAAAACTGTTACGACCGGCACTACGAAATAAACAAGGGCACTTAATATTGGACTAGAAGATAGGCTATATCTGCAACAACGGTACGCTAATTCCAAACCCTCGAACTATTACGCCGGGGAACAAATCACTTAAACCCTCCAGATTTAATCTACTGGATAACGGGGTATCAATTAACTGGGTTTTAGTGCACTTCTACAAAGGCTTTCCGGTGACGGCAAAGCCTACTCACAACAGGAGTACTTTACGTTAATAAAATACTCTCAACTAATAACAATGTTTAAATAAACTATAACAAGATTTAATAAAGGAGTATATGCTTACGTTAACTTTAGTGTGAGTCTGTACTCAACACTAAACTCTTCAATGCTCTATGAAAACACTGGAAGTCTAGTCCTACAGCAAACAGATATGGAATCTTCTGAAAACGTCTGATGCTCTAAGATGCTCGTCGAATATAGAACAGAAATAATGCAGGGGTAGGACACCAAAGCGTGTATCTTAAATACACCAACAAGTAGGATACATATATATAAAACAAGGGAGTGCAACAACTATGTGACAGCACTAATAATAGCCACTCAAAACAGTACTTCCTTAGCCAAAATAACAGCCATACTGGGTGGTGCACCATGCATCAACCTAGGCTAAAATAATACGTGAATAATTCCTAAAGCATACGCAGTTAAAGTTAATAAACACAATGCTGTCTTTATTACTAATAAAGTCTAGCAGCGGCATAAAAGGTACAAGGAGGCTAGGCAGAGCGCAAGCATGCTCGTAGCCTACTGTCTCCCCTTGAACACATTTCCCATATGTTGCGTTAAGTGACTAGGAGGCACTCTTGGTAAGTCCAGATCTCAAGTATCTGGTCTTGCCCTGGCGCTCCACAAAGGTCAACAAAATGAGGTAGCAAGCATACAAGTAAGAGTAGGCAAAAGCCCTTCGCTTGTATACTGCTACACTCGCAACGGAAAAATATGCACAAGGGTTACAGGCTACCTAACTCCGTCGAAGTCGTACAGGCTTTGACTTGCCATATACATAACTCAGACAACGACCAAAGATACCCTCCACTGTCTAGCATTAAATAGTAACAAAGAACAACTCAATAATTAGGAGCACCCAATAATAATATGACTCCATGTGACTATGACTAATAATCCCTAAAGCTAGTGCACAACATATATGTGAGAACTGGTGCTGGTAATACGACTGGCCGACTATGGAAGTCGTATGCAGAACCAGCAGGGATAAGTAATTGAATAAAGATAAGAAGTATTGGAAAAGAAGAAGTTCAGAGAGAGAAACAGTAGTACAGGGGGTTAGATTGGGGACAGATTGCAAGGGACGTCTAGGACCAAGCACAACATACCAAGCTCTAAAGAGACACGCGGGTAGGAGCCCACCAGCACCAAACTGAGACAGCGGCACCCAATCACAGACCACTACGTCATGAAGAGCAGGCGTCATAATGACACGCCAGGCCCGCCGGCCAATCACGAGCGTGGGAACCTCCGCCCGAGCGAGGAAGGCACACGTACATACACACGCACATAATACCACCTCGCTGCCTCCTTCGTTCTCTCTCTCCTTGCAATTCACACTACATATCTTATACTCTATCACTGATATAAAATACTTCCAAGGGTCACAGGCAAGAATAAAGACCACCACTGATCTGTCTGTGACAACATGAATACTAAGAAAGAAAGAACATCGTTCTACGATTATTATAGCCCATTTCACTGCCCTGGCGAGCGCTAACGAGTACGAGTACATTCTGGCAAGCTGGCCAGCGTAACACCCCGCCCAAGATGTGGGACGTTTTAACGTCAGGTACACGCCACATCAGACCAGACAGGATGCCCACCAACCCCGCATCACCCAGCTACTCCCCCAAGTTGTGAAAACGAGGCCCAATCACAAACATAAAACACTTCATTATAAAAACAAAATCTACACAACACTTCCCCAAAATAATAGTATCACTTAACAATATTACACTCAACGAGCAAGCTTCAACAAGCCTAGCCTACTAAGACAAAAACTCAGAATGTCTTAGATTCTTGCTGTAACATACTTCACTTATATACTTTTTTTTCTAAGTTGAATGTTTTCGCTTATTGTCGCTGAGTTAGTTGAACTTGCTCGGTGGAGCGCAACAGTCTTGATATTTTTAATATATGGTGCCTTGTGTCGCAACAGTGTGTGGTACTATGAGAAGCTTTCTGTTAGATATGAAGAACTTAGTCAAGGGTCTTATGTCTTGGGGGTGGTGTAACGCTTCTGCATAGTAAACACGTGCGGGCATGCGCGCGCGTCGGCTGCCCAGCCGTTTAGAAACCGGCTGGTGGTAGCCAGCCGGCAGGCTCTCCCTTAGTATATATCCTACGACAATGTAACTAATGTCTGGGATATTCTTATGTTGTTTCACAGCTTGAAGCTGCCCTTATTCTTAACCAACGCATCTTAGTATATTTTATTCTCGATAGTTGATTGTTTCATTATAATAATATATAAGATGTAAGTCTAGTGAGAGCGGGAAGAGACGAGCAGGAGAGAGAGACCGGCTTGGGACGTTGCTTCGCTTGCTTAGCTTGGGACGAGCCTGAAGCGCTGCCACATGCATTTGATTGCAACGTTAGGCTTAGTTTCGACTCACGCACGGGGTAGAGGATTTTGACCCGGCAACTGTGTTGAGTGTTGCCGAGCCTGGGATGTATTCTGCATGCCTAGGGCGGGGTCCAGACAGATTCAAGACTCAGAGCTCACCTCACTGTCGTACCCTTCGGACCTCCTTGATATCTATCCCTCTCAACCCCACTTAGAAACTTTCTCTCTTACTTTGTATACCTTCTTTCCACTACTTCACCAATCTATTTAATTATCCCATCCCCTTGATAGACCTTATATCTATTATTGTATTAACGACGAGCTCTCAGATAACTAGATAGGATTTTGGGCCTTATGCAGAGATGTAATTGTTAATGAGACCTAGGAAGCTTTTTTGTTGTCTCATATTTGGTGGTTTCATGCTTGCTAGTGTGTTCTTGTGTCAGGTTAGCAGGGGCTAGACCGGAGGGGAGGCTTTTTGCAATCCTTTAAGTAAAGTCTGCTGGTGCGAGTCCTGTGGACCCGCACGACTTTACTAGGATACCCATGGGAGTCTGGGGGCATTTTCTTGTCTGTGTCCCTGTGTGTCTAGTGTTGTGTTGTGTGAGGGCCCTTGCCTAGTCCACTCAGCACTGCGCTAGCACGTCTTGCTTTTGTTTTAGGGTCGCCAGGAGAGAGTCAGATACTTGCGATCTGAGTCTCTCAAGAGAGCACCCTTTCAATTAGAGTAATTTGGCGCACAGACTTGGGAACGTCCCTAGGCTAGAGCAGGTGGCTCAGCCCGGGTATCCGAAGCCTATATCCTTCCGGCTAGACCTCTGCCACCTGGCAGATTAACAGCTAGGGGTTTATTATCTCTGTATGCTTGTTATTGTGCCACAGTTTACCGTTTTTGTGAGCATTGTGAGTCAGGGTGTGGCTTAGAGACTCTGTCCGAGCAGGCTTGCCTGACTAAGAGTGAGAAGCACACCTGTATGTGGTTATGTTGCGAGTTGCTACCTTTATTTAATTATACCTATGCCATTATACACTGTATGGCCTATCACTAGTATTTATTCCTGCTTATGAGTTAAGAGTTCTCTAAATCCGTAACGTACTTTCTTTGCTAAGCATAAGATCCTACAGTAGCCACATGCAGTTTGGAAACCCGCATCTTGTCTACCTGTACGATATTTTGAGGACTGTTTGCTTTCACCTTCTTTCACGCAGGGGTGATTAGTTGTATTAATTAACGTAACGTTAAATGTACTTTCTTCTAGTTTGTTATTAAATTGTTTCTGCAATTTAATTCCGTTATCTATCTTTTCCTTGAAGCTTTAAGTCAACTTAATTGTGTGATCTTTTATATAGCCTGCTTGACTATCAGCAGTCTATAGTGCGTGCACCCTGTAACCGAGTCATAGGATACCTTGTTGTCCAGGCAGGACTCTTGACGGTTTAGGGTGGTTTGTTGCCTGGGTTTATAGATAAGGGTTGGATCTAGCGTTTTCCGTTGTTGCTTGTTGCCGCATACCTAGTCCAATAGAAAGAGCCCAGTGTTTATATATCCCAGGACGTAACAGTACGCCCCTGATTACCTGCCTCAGCTCTCTGTGCAGACCCGCACCCACGAATCAATGACAACCTGAGGTCAGCCAGCTTTCCGCCTCCTGCAGAGTTTTAGGTTGCTTTTCTGTCAGGTTAAGAGTCAAGTCAATGCCAGTACATTTTAAAAATTGTTCTAACAACATTAATTGCTTCACTGCATCAAAAGTAGTTGCCTTCTCCGACCTTAACCAATTCTTAAATGCATCTGACAGCTCTCTAGCGTGTCCCTGGAAAGTACTCTCCTTTCTCTTGGGAACAGCCCTAAATTTCAGCCTATAGGTCTCTGGCTGCAATTCATACGCCCTCAGGACAGCCTCTTTCAACGCCTCAAATTCAACACAAGACTCTAGGGGTAAAGCATCGTACGCCTTGAGTGCTTTCCCCGTCAATCGTGAAGAGAGAAGGGCTGCCCACTTCTCCTCGGGCCATTGGTGCTCCCGGCACTTTTTCTCAAACCGGAGAAATAATTCTGTAACTCCTGACTCATCAAACACTGGAACCAACTTTAGTAGATGCGACAGGGACAGGTCATGGGGTCGACCCCCCTGGACGACCCGGTTCCTCGTCACCTCTACACAAGTTTTCTCTAGGTCAAAATCGGCACAATATCTTGCAGACTCATACTTGAGCTCAGCCTCATGCTTTCGCTGCTCGAGCTCGGCCTCATGCTTTCGCTGCTCGAGCTCAGCCTCATGCTTCCGCTGCTCGAGCTCAGACTGCTGCTTAAGTTTGGCGAGCTCGAGCTGAAACAACATCTCGGGAGACAAACTTTGAAGAGGGGGTGCTACTATTGGGCACCCACCCCGTGAGTCACTTCGAGGCATACCCAACCGCCAGCGGACATTGGCCTGCGGGAACGTACTCTGCTCCGGAACCCGAGGGGGCGCCATGATAGGAGTTGAGTGGAATGGGGGCTGGGACGAAGGTGCCCCAGCTCCCGCTCCACCCGAAGCCCCATGCACCCCACCCAGCACACATGTAACCAGCTCACTTCTCGACAACCCGCTAGGACCAGAGAACCCTAAGACCGTGGCTACACACTGCAGTCCGTACCGGTCCAGTCCCGACACCCGGTCCGCCGTCCCAGGCTCCTCCAAAAAATCCGAGCATCCTCCTCATTGTTCACCACCCGAACCCCGTTAACCAACTCCACCTTCTCCACCTCCTCGCCTGTCTCTCGCACTGTGCCCTCACTATGCTCAGACCCGTCCAGTGACATGATGGAGTCAACAACAAAAAATCTCAAGTCAAGACAAAAGTAGCCAAACTCTCGCGTAGATTTATTCACAAAAATATTCGAAGATGTTTTTAAGTGCAATACTAGGTCACCAATAAACTCCAACAAGTTCCATATATCCTCAAAACAATGTCCACTGCCAACACTGCGAGAACAAAATTCACCCCCAAATGGCAATAAGATTTCTCCAAAAAAAAACTTGCAATATTCAGTTCACTATATACTGGTCTAAGGTCGCCATTTGTTACGACCGGCACTACGAAATAAACAAGGGCACTTAATATTGGACTAGAAGATAGGCTATATCTGCAACAACGGTACGCTAATGCCAAACCCTCGAACTATTACACCGGTGAACAAAACACTTAAACCCTCCAGAGTTAATCTACTGGATAACGGGGTATCAATTAACTGGGTTTTAGTGCACTGCTACAAAGGCTTTCCGGTGATGGCAAAGCCTACTCACAACAGGAGTACTTTACGTTAATAAAATTATCTCAAGTAATAACAATGCTTAAATAAACTATAACAAGATTTAATAAAGGAGTATATGCTTACGTTAACTTTAGTGTGAGTCTGAACTCAACACTAAACTCTTCAATGCTCTATGAAAACACTGGAAGTCTAGTCCTACATCAAACAGATATGGAATCTTCTGAAAACGCCTGATGCTCTAAGATGCTCGTCGAATATAGAACAGAAATAATGCAGGGGCAGGACACCAAAGCGTGTATCTTAAATACACCAACAAGTAGGATACATATATATAAAACAAGGGAGTGCAACAACTTTGTGACAGCACTAATAATAGCCACTCAAAACAGTACTTCCTTAGCCAAAATAACAGCCATACTGGGTGGTGCACCATGCATCAACCTAGGCTAAAATAATATGTGAATAATTCCTAAAGCATACGCAGTTAAAGTTAATAAACACAATGCTGTCTTTATTACTAATAAAGTCTAGCAGCGGCATAAAAGGTACAAGGAGGCTAGGCAGAGCGCAAGCATGCTCGTAACCTACTGTCTCCCCTTGAACAGATTTCCCTTATGTTACGTTAAGTGACTAGGAGGCTCTCTTGGTAAGTCCAGATCTCAAGTATCTGGTCTTGCCCTGGCGCTCCACAAAGGTCAACAAAATGAGGTAGCAAGCATACAAGTAAGAGTAGGCAAAAGCCCTTCGCTTGTATACTGCTACACTCGCAAAGGAAAAATATGCACAAGGGTTACAGGCTACCTAGCTCTGTCGAAGTCATACAGGCTTTGACTTGCCATATACATAACTCAGACAATGACCAATGTCTAGCATTAAATAGTAACAAAGAACAACTCAATAATTAGAAGCACCCAATAATAATATGACTCCATGTGACTATAACTAATAATCCCTAAAGCTAGTGCAAAACATATATGTGAGAACTGGTGCTGGTAATACGACTGGCCGACTATGGAAGTCGTATGCAGAACCAGAAGGGATAAGTAATTGAATAAAGATAAGAAGTATTAGAAAAGAAGAAGTTCAGAGAGAGAAACAGTAGTACAGGGGGTTAGATTGGGGACAGATTGCAAGGGACGTCTAGGACCAAACACAACATACCAAGCTCTAAGGAGACACGCGGGTAGGAGCCCCCCAGCACCAAACTGAGACAGCGGCACCCAATCACAGACCACTACGTCATGAAGAGCATGCGTCATATGACGCGCCAGGCCCGCCGGCCAATCACGACCGTGGGAAACTCCGCCCGAGCGAGGAAGGCACACGTACATACACACGCACATAATACCACCTCGCTGCCTCCTTCGTTCTCTCTCTCCTTGCAATTCACACTACATATCTTATACTCTATCACTGATATAAAATACTTCCAAGGGTCACAGACAAGAATAAAGACCACCACTGATCTGTCTGTGACAACATGAATACTAAGAAAGAAAGAACATCGTTCTACGATTATTATAGCCCATTTCACTGCCCTGGCGAGCACTAGCGAGTACGAGTACATTCTGGCAAGCTGGCCAGCATAACAAAACAAATAATACAGAGAAGTTTCGTCTCAACAAAAAAATAATTAATATTCTGACGGTAAATGGCAACCACCAGAGGATTAGCCAACAAGGTAGGTCACGTGTACTGCGATATGACTCATGATAGAATTTGACTATGGAAATTAGGATTTTTACTGAGGTCTGAATAACTCGCATGCTAATTCATAAAATAAACGATAATTATCTCAATAAACTCAAAGAATCAAAGTAGTGAAGAATAAACTCATTTAACGAAGAATAATTAATTAAACCAGCACACTTGGCTGAACGTAGCCTCACGGTGGGTTAAGCGGGGTGACTGATTGGAATGGTTAAGTCAATAATAAATATAGCTTGCCTGAAGGTGAGGTCAAGGAGCGGTGCTTTTAACCCGTTGAGCCCCGGCTAGTTATAATATTTTGTTCACCCCAGTCCCAAGCCATTTTCACTTCTTTTTTTGGTTTGCTAAAATGGAAGACAAGGATGAGAAATTAAAAAAAAAAATAAATAAAAATAACCTCTGATATTTTTTTTGTCGGGGGGGGGGGGGGGGGGAGGGGAAGCCTCAAAAAAATTTGTTGAGCCAAAATGGAAGAGAATGGTGAGAAATGAATAAAAAAATAAAAAAAAACTCACCTCGGTCATTTGGGGGGCAGGGGGGGGGGGTCGAAAGTTCGTCTCCCCCGCATGACCACCCGCCCGGGAGCACTAGGGTGAAAACTGAGTATGGCATTGTACGGCATACATCCTAAGGAGTGTCTCAAATAAATCTCAAGCCTCTAGCTCCCATACGACCGGAGTAATGAAGGTTCAAAGTGGCGGTGAACTAAGGGTGTAAAGTATCTCCACTAAGCCCACCACCACCAGCCGCGCGGCTGTCTCGGCCCGCTCACACCTACCGGCCCGGCTCCCTCACACACTACGGTACCTCCCCCTCCTATTCTCCCGCCATTTCCTACCTTACGAGCCACGTAAGTGTTTTTTTTATATGTCGGACGCACGTGATGCGTCGCTGGGAGTTGGTGATCAAACACTGCCGACGCATCACGTGCGACGCTGGGTCTCACCGGGTTAATATGCACTTAGAACTCTCTCTGTATACACTTATCTTATGAAAACGTACCCAGCCGACAATAAACATAATATCAAGATCTGCTGGGTGTTCCCAAGAATTTACGTGTATAGCGTTGCATATAAATCCCGAATGGATATATGTAAAGCTCTGATCTAGAATATAAGATATATATTCACAGAATTATACATACATCAATCCCTGCAAATAAAATGTGAAATGTTTTCGCAATATGACGGGTGATAGCATGTTAGGAGAGAATCGACAATCTCTGAGATAAACGTTAAATTGAACACTGCATATCTTAAACACCCTTCGCAATATATAAATCAAAACACTTTACACAACGAGAAGCACTTATGTTTTGGGATGGAAGTATAGGTGATGCGGCCCAAGAGAGATCTGGTCAGACGTAGTAACCAGGTCCTGCGCAGGTCTAGGAGTCATAGACACACAACGTTGTCCAGGGGTAGTCCCAGACACACACACACACACACACTCATACAGGTATCCTCGCTGGTCCTCTGGACACACCTCCGTCGGGTACTTTTACGGGGAGAATGGCTTGCCCCAGACGTAAGTACTACCGCAATCGAGATCGGAACGATGTTGTGTACAGATTACAGAATGTGTGCTCATTAGCCCCGATTGTTGCCTACTGATCCTTCGTTCGGTGAGGTGATATTTCGATTTAATTGTTAGTCACGGGTAAGGCTTCTCGAGATAAAAAGGTGTTGAGAAATGTAGTTTTTAAATATTTCTCCGGTTATTAACCCTCGTCTAGCGGGGTTTTTTTTAGGCTTTTTTGGGCATATTCAGGCCCTCCTGAATGATAAATCAAGTATCTGCATGAAAACAAAATTATTCAGCAAATAACTAGGCGCTAAAAGCTTCAAAATGAGACCAGAACGAGCTACGTAGCACTTGTGGTTCTCATACAGTGGTACCAGTAACATGGGAGTTTAGCGTATAGCGGTATATTTTTCCCAGCTACGCTCACTACTGGCTACACTGCCGGCCTCTCGAGAACACAGGGAGGGTGAGTCAGTGGGCGGCGGTAGGCCCTGGGAGTCGGACGTGTGGCCCGCTGCACTCCCGGCCATTTGCACTCGATTTTAACCCTTTAACCCTTCCTACCCGGGCTGCCTTAGGTAAGGACAGCACAAAAGAAGGGCCGCTACCCGGTATGCCTTATCTAAGGCATGAGCTTAATAGCCTTATTAAGCTTGGTCCGAACGCCGTGCGTACGACCTATGTCAACAAACCCAAGCGTTCGTCACCGCACCTCCGAAAACAAGAAGGAGAAGACTCCTCAATGTTATTGTTCTGACGTCATGACGAAATTAGTGTCTAAAAAGCCCCCATATTGGCAACATCTCTGCAATATTGGCTCCACTGAAATCGTCATCACAACTGAACCAGTTGACTTACAGAGCTCTACTAAATGCCAAAATACAGATTGAAAACCGCACTACGATTATAGATGAGTGGGAAAGTTCTAGCAGTGAAAATAAACATAAATACGGTAGCCTAGGCCTAGACGTTTTTCGGCCATATCGCCCGGGTAGGGGCGACCGTCATTAGCTAAGACAGCCCGGGGAGGAAGGGTTAAAAGCCATAATAATGATCCTAACTTGCTGCAAATTGGTGCCCGGCTATAGCCGGGCGCCGCTCTTTAACGGTTAAAAATCTTAAAAATACAATGCATACATGGTTATGTGGGTGAACACATTCTTTATTTATTAAAATTAAATAGCATGAGGTAATGGTGTATGGGAACTAGTGAGAATTTATTTAGTGAATTATGCATTTTTAGGCACTATTCCTTATATGTTAAAAAGAATCTTTATTATGAAGGAAATAGGAAAGATAGTGTTTGTCTCCTTTCTGCATCATTGTGGCGATGGTCAGGGTAGAGTAGTCTTGCAAATTCAAATGGGGAGTCATGCCTTAATTGCATAAACATTTGCTCATCATAATCCATGTCTGGTTCTTGGAAGTATGATGGCCATGTTCTTTTTTAGGGAAGGGGTTAATTAGGGAAGATTAACAGGTACCCTAGAGGAGGCAGGGGTATGGGGGGATATTGAATTTTGGATAAGGGAAACTGATGTATTCTTTTTCCCTTCCTTTAAGAGGGTAGACTTCCCTATATGTTGTTGTCCTCTGCTATTTGCAATCCTGCACTCTGCCAGCAGTTGTTGAGGTTGTTGAGTAGGAGTTACTTCTGGGGCTGTCATTTCAGGAACATGTACTCTATTGTGATTATTACCAGCAGATAAGAAATAATAGTAAATTGTTTGAAAGACCATAATTATGCAGAAACTAAATTAGCAGAATTACTATTTGGAGACAGTGAAAATATGCAACAAGTGAAACGCATAATATATAGTATGTGGACGAAACGAGAAAAACTAAGAAAACAACAAGATAATTAAGCTAAAATAGACTTTTGAAAAGTGAACGCTGTTATGTTTTTGGACGAGGTGAAATGACACAAAAAATACATTAAATATGCAATTCAAGACGGATGTCAGAACACACTCAAAATATCCAGGGTCAAGGAAAACTAGATTACAAATTCTTAGTTTAACTAAAATAAGTTTTATAATGTAACAATATAATCAGTCTCTTCAGGACGAGTAATAATATAATGCACTAAGATTATCAGAAAATATGCAAGTGAAAAAATAAATAAATATATACCTTTACTGATGCAATGCAAGGTAGAAATAGCTATAACACATATGAATTAATATTTTCTCAAGATCACTGGAAATGGTTAATATCTGTTTAATAACTTAAATGAATCCACACAATATTATTAAAAGCAATACAAGTAATTCTATTTACAAGTGAAATAAACACTAAAATAACACTTGAGAAAATATTCCTTCTGAAAATTACAATAATAAGGGGTAACTAAATTAATCTGATCAAATTTACAAACTTGGAAATTAATCACAAATTAATTAATGCTTTCCAATAATAATTAAAGCATTCAAAAGGAAATAACGAAATAACATGAATTCTGACAACAATTATTTGATCACTAGATAAACTTATAATAATACACAACAATATCACTAAGAATAATAATAGGCTATAATCTGGGACACACTTATATACTCAACTCCCCAAAAACAGAACAGGAATGCTAACTGCTATAATCTTATGAAGGTAGCCAGGAGAGATATGTCACTTCACTAGGTATAATAGTAACTATGTACAGAGAGTGAACAGGCGTGATGAGTCAGTAGGTCTGAGAGTGAAAATGAGAGGAGGGGGCGGGATATATATATGCCTCTCGGTAGCCAGAACATTCCATAAGCTCCGAGAGCGAACCAGACATACTGCCGCCACGCATCTAGACTCGGCACGAGACATAAACATGTGAATGACGTAATCTCTACTTACACTACGTATCAAATGACACTCCAAAATTCGTACATTAACCCTATCACTATTGTACTTATTTTTATTCATATATTATTTTAATCCACATTACATAACACCTCCCCCCTAAAGAAAGAAATTTACATGGAAATTTCTATTACTTTAAGACAATTAGGCTACAATCTAGACAAGCAATCTGCAATCACATTTTCCTTCCCTTTAATATGTCTTATATCTAAAGGATATTCTTGAAGAAGCAGACTCCACCTGGTCAAACTCTGATTATTATCTTTAAATTTACTAAGACACTTCAGTGGGTTGTGATCAGTATAAATAACAATAGGATATGGGCCTGAACACATATACTGTATAAAGAAAAATGTTGCAATCCCAAAATCAGAGCCAAAAGTTCCTTTTCAATAGTTGAAAAATTGTTTTGGGGTGGAGTGAACTTTTTGCTGTAATAAGATACAGGATGTTTAATACCTTGGGCATCCTCCTGCAACAAAACTGCCCCAGCTCTTGTATCACTAGCATCCACAGCCATTTTAACCCATAACTGTCGGGGCGCAACATAAGTCGAGTATAATAAATCTGGACTATCTGGCGGCGCTCGACATAGGTCGTGTGGCAATTTCAGCACGTAATGTTGCTGAGAGAGAGAGACAAGTGGTGGCAGGAGAGTAGCGAGCGTATGACTGCTCCAGACCACCGCGGCGAACCTACTGACACGAATCCCACCTCCTCCCTCCCTCTCTCACTCGCTATATACGGAATTGTATGAGGAAAGTGCCGAATTACATGCTTTTTGCACTCGCATTGCACGGTTGTTGCAAGAAAACTAGCCATCATAAAAGGATCGTTATGGTGTCATTGGAAAGCTCTGTTTATGCCCTTTCAGGGATAGATACTTGTTTTACGCTCTGGGTCTTATTTAGGTATGCAAATGATCACGTAAACAGCCCTATTTTGGATAAAAACACCCCGCTGGGCGGTACATATAAATAAACCGCATAGGCCGCTCGTAAGGTGTTAAAGGATTTGTCAAAGTTAGGGGTGGAAAGCACTGGCTTACTCAACAGGATAGCGTTGAGTTTGTTGAAAGAGGATTCACATGCTTCATTCCACTCAAATTTAACTCCCTTTTTCAGAAGATCTGTGAGTGGTGACACATGGATTGAGAAATTTACAACAAACCGGCGGTAGTATCCTACCATACCAAGAAATCTTTGCAATTTTGTCCTATTCTTCAGTCTGGACAGATCACTTATCACCTGAACTATAGCCCCTGGTGGCACAACTTGTCCATTACCAATTACATAACCAAGATACTGGACTTTAGCTTGACCAAATTCACATTTTGATAAATTTGCAACAAGATTAGCTTGAACCAGACGATCGAGAAAGTTACTGACATGGCATAGGTGATCTTTCCACTTGTCACTAAAGATCAATACATCATCAATATACACAACACATCCTTCCAAACCCTCGGTTACAATGTTCATAGTTTTTGAAATGTTGCAGGTGCATTTTTCATACCATATGGCATCACAGAACCTGCAAAAGTTTTACCAAGAGTCACAACACATGAGATATCCCTAGCATGCTGAGTCATAGGTACTTGCCAATATCCCTTTAACAAGTCAAACTTACTGATGTACTGTGCCTTTCCAATCCTATCTATACAATCTTCCATGTGAGGTATTGGGTAGGTGTCTGTTTTGGTGATTTGGTTTGCACGTTATTACGATCCAGGTTCTACAAGACACAGGGCTCTTCATCATTGGACTAGATAAGGCTAAATGCAACAACGGTAACACTAGTTCCAACCCCTGCCTTAACCACTGGAGAACAAAACACCTATACCGCCCTGAGTCGTGCCTGGACAACGAGGTATCCTATGACTCGGTAAAAGGTGCACACTATAGGCTGATGATCACTGAAGCAGCCTATACTCATGCAACATACGATTACTTTATTAAGGTATACAAGAAAAAAGATAGATAGCGTAATTATATCGCAGCAACGATTTAAAAGCAAACTAGAAGAAGGATAATTAACGTTACGTTAAATTATCAGTAAACTGTCACTCCTGTCTGAAAGAAAGTGAAACAAAGAAAGTCCTAAAGCAACATGCAGGAATCTTCTGCAAAAGTCAGATGCAACTAAGAAGTACGTCTTGGATTCTGAACTGTGTATTATTACTGTGGGAACATATATAGTGTAGGGACATACGGTGTTATCTGGCACAGGTGTAATTATAAAACAGTCGGCAGTCTAAACTCTAACCACAAAAAGATGTGCTTTCTCCCACCAGACACAAGCCTGCTCTGGTTGGGTCTCTCAGCAACAATCACGACTTACTATAAACATAAGGAACACTAATGCTGCACACATATACACAATGAGATCATAAACCCTAATCGGGGGTCTGCCAGGTGGACGAAGTCTAGCAGGGCAGTCGTAGGCTAGGCTACCTGGGACGAGCCACCTGCTCGGTAGCCTAGTGTCGTTCTCAAGTCTGTGCGCCTAGTTACATTAAATGACGGGCTGCTCTCTTGAGAGATCCAGGTCTCGTGTACCTGGTTCTCTCCTGGCGACCCTCCTAAGTCAAAAGCTAACGAGCTAGCACAGTGCTGGGTGGACTAGGCAAACGCCCTCACGCCAACACAGCCCGTAGCCTAGTAGGTAGAGCTCTCGTCTCACACACGAGGGGTCGGGGGTTCAATCCCAGACCTGGCGGAGACAAATTGGGCTTGTCTCCTTTCATGTGTTAGCCTCAGTTCACCTAGCTGTAAATAGGTACCTGGAATAAGTGGACGACGTTGTGACGTCCCATCTGGGGTTGGCAAAAATGGTACAAGGCGAGATGGGTATCATATGGTTCACCTAAGCTGATGGCTACCTAAGCCTTCGGGCGAGACGGTACCGTCTATAGTGAGAATGGTACCAAACAGATCCACCCTAAGCCTTCGTTTCCGATGTCGCCAATTGGCTAAATACAGACTACACACACATCCACAGCCATTCCAACAGTACATAAAACACTTAACATGCATTTCACGCAATACATTCCCAGTTAAGGAGGCGCGATAATAATGAGCTTAGCTCGCATTGCGTGGATTCCCCTTGACGAACAAGTAACTGAGTAACTGAGTAACTGAGTAACAGTGCTAGGCTCTAAGGTACACAGACAAGAAAATGACCTAGGCTTCCGCAGGTATCCGGTACAGTTGCATAGGCTCAACGAAGTCTATGCTCATATGAAACTGTAACCTGATAGCCTCTCCCCAGTCTAGCATCGACTGACCTGGCAGACAACCCAAGAAAATAAGGTTGGGGCAACACGATGATTATGTCAAATCTCCCCAAGCCAAAATGCATACCCTCTGATCCAAAATGCCTAACTAATTACATATAATATCTCTGAGAGCTCGCTGTATAATACAGTGATGGATATATGAAATCAACATCAAGGGGAAGGGCAGTTAATTAATAGTAGGATATACAGAGAGAAGAAGGTAAGCAGTGGTAGAGAAAGTTCGCAATAGGGGGTGAGGTGGGCTGATAGATTGCAAAGGGATGTTAGCGTTACAGCACTAAGAGGAGCTCTGCCCGTGGAAGTCACCAGGGAGTCCGTGCGTGTAGGCGCACCCATTCCCGACGCAGCAGGAAAGCGGTGACGGAGCAGGAGGGAGGAGCCCCGCGACGAATCAGATGCCCCGAGAGATGACGTAACTAACCAAGTTGCACGATATCAATCCGCCAATACCACTCCGCTCTGGTTTTATTTCTCTCTCTCTCTCTCTCTCACTCACTCACACTCTCCAACTTCCATGAGTCATCTAATACATTAAATCTATGACAGCTGGAATAAAATACAATGCATTGTCACAGGTGAAAATAAAGAGTATTTCTGGACTACCTGTGACACTATGATGCACTAGGAAGAAACTAGAACTTAATCAATAAACTACAGCCCATAACACTGCCTGGGAGAGGGAGAAGAGCATGGGAGCCAACCGCTGCCCCCTCGTGGATGCTGGGAAGCTGACGTGCGTCACCCCCCCCCCCCCCCCCAAGATATTAGACACTTAACATTAGGCAAATTCTGATATCTGAAATCGGCGAGTGCCGGCACACGTCACCTAACCTCCCCACCCCAGCACAATAATACAGCATATAGGTTTCACAAAAAAAAATACTTATAAAATGAAACAAACTTACATATTTACCCCCTCAACACAATAGCAAAACTTAAAATTGTTACGCTCCGAAAGTGAGTTCTACGAAACTCAGCCCACTAATAGCTAGTGCTTCAGCTGTAACAAAACATACTTAAATTTACTATAACAGAAAGAGTTTTTATGTTGATTTTAAATTATATTGTTGTTTTTGTTCGGCTTTAAATATATGTAGCCTATTTTCCTCCACGCAACCCACTCAACCTGTGGCCATCTACCCCTTGTCCTCCACCCTCGAAAGACAGTCAGCTATAACGTTATCACAACCGGCAATATGCCTGATATCAAGGTTATATTCTTGGAGCATAAGTGACCACCGTGTCAGCCGCATGTTCCGGTTGTGGAACTGGTTGAGGAACTTTAGAGGGTGGTGATCTGTGTAACTGACCACGACCGGCCGAAGGCTGGAACATACACCTCAAAGTGCTTCAAAGCAAGCACAATCGCCAACAACTCTTTCTCGATGGTAGAATAGTTCTCTGAGCGGAGTTGAACTTTTTAGAGTAAAAGCTACGGGGTGCTCCAGACCCTCGTCGTCCGTTTGCAAGAGGGACTGCACCGGCCCCAACACCACTGGCGTCTGTCGCCAGCTGAAAACTCCTTGTAAAGTCTGGCGCCCTGAGAATAGGATCGGTGCATAGTAAGTGCTTCACTAACCCAAACGCCTTTTCACACTCAGGCGACCACCGAAACTTCACCGTCTTTGCCAAAAGGTCAGTCAGGGGAGCAAGAACAGTCGAATACCCTTGTATAAAGCGTCTGTAGTAGCCTATCATGCCTAGAAAGCGCATGATCTGACGCTTGGTGGTTGGCCTGGGAAACCGATCTATGGCCAGTATCTTGCTCCGGGGAGGGGGACACCCGTCCCAAACCTACAACAAAGCCAAGATACTGCACAGTTGCCTGCACAAAGTCGCATTTCCCCAGGTTCACGACCAACCCAGCTTCACACAGCTTCCGAAACAAGATATTAAGATGCTCGCAGTGACTACCAAAAACAGTATCATAGTCAATGAGTTCAAGGAAAGAGCTCTCCTTGCTCTTTACAACGCCCCAAAATTTAAACCTGTAGGTTTCTGGTTGCAACTGATAGGCCCAGAGCACAGCCTCCTTTAACACCACATAGTTAGTACAGTCCTCCATTGACAGCGAGTCATATGTCTTGAGACCTTTCCAACAAGCTTTAATGATACAAGGGCTGCCCTTAATCTCCGGCCACTCATGCTCCCGACACTTCTTCTCAAACCATGCAAACAAACTCAGTCACTACCAGAAACATCGAACACAGGGACTAATTTAAGCAAGTGCGATAAAGACTCAGACCCACGATTCCAGAACCGAGATGCCGCCCTGTTGTCTCCACCCTAGATTTCTCAACATCCATCTCAGCACAGTACCTAGTGTGACGTTAACCACTCCGTTAGAACCGCATGGCTTGTCCTACAGTGACTCGCTAGGATCGCCAGGGCAGTGGATGGGGCTACAGTTTATGTATTAGAGTGGCTTTATTTCATGTGAAAGCTCGTGTCATGGGCAGTCCAGAAAGGCTCTTTGTTTTCACCCATGTCAAGGCTTTATATATTTAATAGTAAAGTATATGTTTTATCATTAACTAGTAATGATGGATCTGGGAGAGAGAGAGAGAGTAGAACAGAGTGAGAGGGGGCGCGCAGTGTTTTTTGTCCCGCTCGATGACGTCACGGCTGGGCTGCCTCGCGGGGTTGGTGAGAGAGAGGCCCTTACCATGCTGCAAGCTCTTGTTACTGGCTAGATCACTTGTAACCCGCTTTTTCCCCACGCACCTCGAGCTAGTGCGAGTATATATATACAGTTCCTCGCCACTCTCTCCCTCAGATCTGGTTTCTAGAACACACTCATCTTTTTTCCCTTGCTATCTGTCCCCACTCCGTACCTGAGAATCTTTTCCTCTGCCTATCTCTCTCATTTTCCATATCTTTCACCACCTCTTTATTAACCTCTGAAGTGCGCACGGGGGTAAATGAAAACCTCCCCCTGTGCTGACGTATTTGAGGTTTTTCGTCACTAAAATATTCATTGTACCATTAATAGCATTAATAATTATCCATATGCGCCTATTATGGGTTGATTATAAAGGTATTAACCTGAAACAACAATAAAACGAGTGAAAACAGCGTTTGGATGGTCAAAATCGGAGATATAGCCCGCGAGTTGTATAATCTATGGGTGAGGCAAACTCCTTTCCCGCCAATTTCCCCCAAGGCCACTGAGACACAGTCGATCGATACTCTCTCTCTCTCTCTTGCACTCGATGGCCATCAGTGATGACAACACCCTGCTTGCAACTCGCTAATGTTAGCACGAAAATATACCTCAGAATAAGGGAATAATAGGAAAATAGGTGATAACTGAGGAATAGGAGGAAAGTGGGGAAGGAGGGGAGGTAGAGGACTGAGATTTTGCATGGCCCAGGGGCCAAAAAAATAAAAAAAAAAAAAAAAAAAATAAATAAAAAAAAAATTTTTTTTCAATGTAAAAAGTTGATTTTTAGTTTTACTTACTCCAGAGAGTCTTCCCGCAGTCCGCCGGCCGAACTCTAAAGAGTCTTCCCGCAGTTCCCGGGTTAACATTATATCCCCTCTGGTTAACTCTGCAAAAATCAGCTTCATGCTGGCCAGTTGTATTGTGTGTTAAGGTCTGATATAGCCTATGTATGTTAGTTGTTAAGATAAGTGGATCACGAAGCATTGGTTGGCATTTACACTGTTTAGTACTGCTTCCTTTAGTTATTAGTGTTCTGCTGGATTAGATAATGCTAGACTAGGAGTCTGATATTATAAGGTATTGTTTCCTATGAGTGCTGGCTTTAGTTAAAAGCTGCACGACATACCTGAGAACTGGAGTTGATTGAGTAAATTCTAGTCTGTGTGCCATTGAGAGTAGAGCATGCACGAATGAGGGCTTTTTGCCTATACCATTCTGCACTGTTCTAGTCTCGATTGTTTGTCTTTGAGGTACGCCAGGAGAACGCTTAATACTTCGGTATTAAGGTTTCTCAAGAGAGCTACCTTTCATTATAACGTAATATTTGACGCACAGACTTGAGATTTGCACTAGGCTATGCAGCATGACATGCGCACCAGTATCTCGTATCATTGACTCTAGCTAGACTTTATCAGTCACAGTAGACATTAAGTATATTAACCTAATTACTCTTTTTATGCATACCCATTTATGATTACACAAGCATTTCGCAGCCTAGTTTGATGTATTGAGACACAAACGACTTAGGCTCTTTTTGTTGATAGGAATACTGCATTGTCATGGCGATTATTATTAGTGTTGTAGTGTTTAGGATATTCTTTGCTCCGACGGCATTATATATTCTGCCTTTTTGTGTGCATAGCCTGCACGAGCATTGTTCCGCTGCCTGCCTTTTTGGGTTCCATTTCCGATACGAGCATCTTTATAGCATCTAACATTTAAAGAAGATTCCTTGTTAGTGTTGAAGGACTTTAGTGCACTTTCTTTCATGCAGGAGTGCCTGACATTTATTGATTAAAGTAACGTAAGCTGTAACTTCTCTTACCACCTTACTTTGCATACCATAACCAAGCACCTTCGGTTATAGGTAGTAATAGGCTGTTTTCACATAACATTAAGTCTAGAGTAGACGCACATTTATTGAGAGTTTGATAGCCTATTATTGCATATAGAACTCTGTAGAGTATTTGTGTTCTTTGTTCACTGGGAATATACTTCAGAGGTTGGAGCTAGCGCTTTCTGTTGTAACATTTATGCCATTACTAGTCCAATGAATAAGAGCCCTGATATATTTGAACCCCAGTCGTAACACTAGTTGCTTCAACCTGCAACTCTGCCTCACGGCATGCTGTCCTCTCCTCAGCCTGAATCTTAGCCATCTCAGCCTGAATCTTAGCCATCTCAACTTCACGCTGGATCTTAGCCAACTCCAGTTGTAACAACATAATACAATTGCCACCTGGTTTGACCGGTGATCAAATATTCGAACTAGAACAAGCCAAATTAAAAATAGAACTAGCCAGAATAAATACCGAAGAAGCCAGCATAAAAGCCAAAGCAACGACCGAACAAGCCAACGCAAGTATAGAACTAGCCAGAATAAATGCCAGTGCAAAGACTGAACAATGTGAATATCAATATCGTACGGCTCAACTAAATGTCAATACAAATGCTCCCTTAGTTGCTCCCCTTCTGGGATTGACTATGACTAGTGTCATTCCACCTTTCACTGAGGATAATGTGCAGGATTTCTTTGTTTTGTTTGAGGAAGTTGCTGGAGGTATGAAGTGGACAAGAGATCAATGGCCTTTTATGTTACAAACTGTTTTGACAGGGCAGGCTCGAGCCACGTATTTGTCAGAAGTAGCAGAGGTTAGGCAGGATTATGACAATCTCAAAGAAGCTATCCTAAAAACATATCAATTGCAGCCTGAGGCTTACAGGCAATCTTTCCGTAAAAACCAGAAGAAAGTAGAAGAAACCCATAAGGTATTTGCCAGGACCATGACTAAAACTTTCAATCATTGGGTCAAGAGTAAGAAAGTCACAAGCTACAACGATCTGAAGGAGTTGGTCCTGTTAAAAAAATTCCTATGGAAAATTAATTCTTCTGTATCCTATCATTTAAAGGGGACAAAGGTAGATTGTCTTGCCGACGCCGCTGACATGGCTGACACATACGTGCTCAACAAGAAATTTCGTGGAAAGAAGCCCTACGATAATTCTAGTTCTAATTATAATATCCCAATCACAAATCTGACAGACCCAGTCACAAGCCTATAACGTCTTCCCCAGCTAGCCAAAACAGAATTGTTCCCCCAACTAAAAATGCGACTCAGGGCAATGGTAACAGAGGTGGGCCCCAAAGTAATAGTAATGCTCAAAGAGGGAACGTTCCCGTATCCCCTAAAGTATGTACTTTTTGTGGCAAGAGAGGCCACCTAGCTTATCAGTGCTGGGCCAAGGAGAGAACAGAGAGATCGGGGCAGACAGTTGCCGCAGTATCTCAAACTCCATATGTGCCTGTAATGCAGGACTCCCGACAGAAGGAGTA
>JBAKBP010017084.1:0-49754 GCA_037953745.1 Lithodes maja | reverse complement strand
CATTATTTTCCATTGTAAAATAAGTTTGTGCTTAACTGTAGTAATGAAAGGTAGCCTATAAATAGGCTAGCCTATGTTGGCTGTGCAATTGTCTCGATTTGACTATTTTTACCTAATTAAGCCTACAGTAGCCTGAGCCTATTCCCAACCCCCAAACAGTATCCCATGTTAAGCCCTAGGCTAGGCCTAAGCCTAATCCCACTCTCAATCAAAATTCGAACTGCTAAATTCTTACCTACCGGTAAGCGCTGCCTAGGCTAGGCCTATATTTTTCGTGAATAGATATAGAAAATGGTTTAAAGGAATGACCATCCTATATTATGTTCGATAATTATCCCGAATAGACTCGCAGCGTTATTATACATAATTTATTAGGGAAAGTGAAGCTCTATGGAATCCTTATAATATACTCACATAGATTCCGTTGTGGTAGAATAGTTTTGATAAGTTTTTTTAATTCTCGATTATGTCGATAAAAATAGAGTCCCGCGCGTAAACAAACTCTTCTTCTTCACTCCCGGAATCTTGAGAGCTCCGCTACGGACGTGTTCGCAATGGAGTACACTCGCTACGGTAAAGTGTTATGTTCTACAAAGATGTTACTGTATGTCTAATATACACATTTGCAACATTACATTGTGCTTGTATTTATGTTTCATAGTTTTCCCGGTATTTGTTCAATCCTTTCTGGCATTTTTCTTTCCCATTTCCCTTGTAGTTTTAGTATTATTACATATATTTGCTCTTGCACACGAATCGGCGCATATTGTTGCCATTCCTTCTCTCAGCTGACAGAAACGTCAAACAGCCCGGCAGATTTGTAACTGTCATGGCCGCTTGTGCAGGTTGTAGTCTCTCCTGTCAGAAATTGGGGGACATTTTGCGAACCAAGGAAGCTACATGGGATTTTCTTGTTCAGCATAAGTTAGTCTTGGCAACTGGTAAGTGTAGTACATGTGGCAGTGAATTGCTAGTGAGTGAAAATAGACAACAAAAGAAGTTTAGATGTGACAAACGGAATAAAGAATACGTTCACCATGCACTCAGGAAATCACGATGTAGGTATAATGTTAGTGCTGTGAAAGACGCATTCTTTGAAAATGCCCACATCCCCATTCCCAAAGTCCTCAATATTGTGTATTGGTTCTGCATAAACAAATTACCTTATCAAGATGTAGTCCTTCAGTGCGATGTTGGCCTCAGTACGTTAGTTAACTGGTATTAATACACCAAAAATCTGTCTAAAGATGTCAAATAGCGGGGGTGTGGGGGCGGCAGCCCCCACTCATAATACTAGGTTAGGTTAGGTAAGGTTGTTAGGTTAGGCTAATGTCCTTTCAAAGGGGTATAGGCACCCATAATACCAAAAAGATGTCAAATAGCGGGGGTTTGGGGGCGGCAGCCCCCACCCATAATACTAGGTTAGGTTAGGTAAGGTTGTTAGGTTAGGCTAATGTCCTTTCAAAGGGGTATAGGCACCCATAATACTAGGTTAGGTTAGGTAAGGTTGTTAGGTTAGGCTAATGTCCTTTCAAAGGGGTATAGGCACCCATAATACCAAAAAGATGTCAAATAGCGGGGGTGTGGGGGCGGCAGCCCCCACCCATAATACTAGGTTCGGTTAGGTAAGGTTGTTAGGTTAGGCTAATGTCCTTTCAAAGGGGTATAGGCACCCATAATACTAGGTTAGGTTAGGTAAGGTTGTTAGGTTAGGCTAATGTACTTTCAAAGGGCTATAACCTAGGCACCCATAATACTAGGTTAGGTTAGGTAAGGTTGTTAGGTTAGGCTAATGTCCTTTCAAAGGGGTATACGATAGTAAACACTAGGATAGCCTATACCTGGTCAGAGGGAAGAAGAGTCCTGGTGTAATCTCCTTGAATGTTGAGTGTCAAATTATGCAAAATCCGAGCCAAGTTTCGACAAAACTTGGCTCGGATTTTTAGAAAATGCTCTTTTGAGTCTCTGAAATTATTGTAAATCCGAGCCAAGTTTCGACAAAACTTGGCTCGGATTTCGGAAAAGTGGCATTTTTGGTATTTCACACATTCCTATTCTTCATTATTTTACTATATTACTTTAACCCCTCATTTTCCCTGATCTTCATAGCCCTCCCCACTATCGGGGGGAGTTATCTTAAGATTGTTGGATAATGGGGTTATATAGGGTTTCTCCCACAGTGGAATTATAACTAATAGCATCAAAACTACCATTGCCAAAAAAAATTGGCCAAAAAAACTCTCAAATAAGGCTGCGAGTCTATTCAAGAAAATTACCTTATGTTCAAATAATATGTAATAGCACTGTGTATGGTTGTATTAAATTTAAATAGTGATAGATGTTTATATTAATGGGATAAATACTCCGAAGTTCGCATCCGTTCAAAAAACTATAGTGTAACACTGTTGCCAGATACTAATCAATGCCATTATCATTATATCATAATGCATTTTACTCATTTTCATAATTTCAAATGCCTAGGACATTAATATAATATTTTCCTATCTTTTTTGTAGTGATATTTGTATGATTTAGTGGTATATTGGTGTCTGTCTAGGGTTATAATGCATTGTGAAAGTTACCTCTGAATCTCTGACTTGGTAACAGTTCGGTATGGTCCGGCTTAAGTAACCCTGCTTTCTTTGAGTACTACACCGCAAGAGAAGCTTTCGGTTCTGTCATTACTGTTCAAGGTAAACGGCAACTGCTAAATTCGACATCATGCTCAAATAATATGTAATAGCACTGTCTATGGTTGTATTAGACAAAAATCGTGATAGGTTTCTATTTTATGTGGATAAATAGTATTAAGCTGAATAAATTAAATACCGAAAGTTCACTAGAGTGGTTGTTATAATAATAATAATAATAATAATAATAATAATAATAATATTTATTCAGTCAGCAATTTACAGAGTTGGTACCACATAGTTTGTTACAAATATGACATGTACCAGCCTTGCATAATTCCAACTAAGGATAGCCCAATAAGGCCGTTAGGCGTATTTCCATTGGGGTCCTTGTGGGATTAGGTTAGCTGGGGAAAAGGGGAGGATAAAGAAATAGATACTTTAGAGAAAGTATTTCTAGGGGGTTATTTTAAGATACCTTATATCCTATACTAAATATAAGTAATCCATAATCAGTAATCATTTCCGTTTGGTTTGTCTATCTCTTATGTCGTATTTAGTAGTAGACATTAGCTTGGTGCTCCCTTCTCACAGCTGTCCGGTTCAGGTGTTCCTTCAGGCTACGTCTGAAGGAATACAGTGTTCTCTTTTCACGGACTGACTGGGGTAGGTCATTCCAGTCTTTGATGGCAGTGAAGAAGAATGTTTGCTTACCCTGTCCTTGGATTCTCGTGACCTTAAAATTAAACATCCTGGTTCTTGTATTATGTCCACTCCTCTCATTTGCTTTAACAAAATCATTCTTTAGATACTCTGGAGGTCTGGCATAGAAAATGTTGAAGGCATTAGTGAGCCTGATTTGTTTGGCCCTGTCAGAGACATTGAGCATACCTAGTGACTGAAGTTGTTCCTGGCCAACATGTGATCTGGGTCCTAGGTTCAGCATGAACCTAACCATTTTATTTTGAGTGACCTGAAGTTTGTGCTGTGCTGATTTAGATGATGCAGAGTACCAGGATGACACAGAATAGTCAAAATGACATTGAACAAGCGCTTGGCAGAGGGTCTTTTTGGTCGCCGCGGGCAAGCATCCCACCTGTCTATACAGGTATTTTATACGTGCTCTACACTTACTCAGGATAGATTCCAAAATTGTTTCACCTGACAAACTCGCGTCCAGTTTCAGTCCGAGATATTTAACTTGTGACACTGTTATTATAGGAATATCATTACAGTTGACCGAGAAGCCCACAATGTCTTTCAGTTTGCGTTTTGTTCCACATAAGATGGCTTCCGTCTTGCCCAGGTGAAGAGATAGTCTATTGTCCACTAGCCATTCACTACATGATGCTAGTTCTTTGGAAAGTGAAGCGGCAATACTTATTGGGTCTTTTCCTGAAACCAGAAGCACGCTGTCGTCTGCATACAGTAATAATTTACATGAGACGCTCAGTTCCATGTCGTTCACATAACAGAGAAAGAGTAAGGGACCAAGGATGCTTCCCTGCAGGACCCCACAGTTAATTGGCATAGGATCAGATATATTATCATCAATTTTGACTCTTTGGGTTCTACCACTAAGATAAGATTTAAACCAGTTCACAGACCCTATGCCCATTGCTTGTAGTTTATTACATAGGATATCATGGTCTACTGTGTCAAACGCTTTTTGTAGATCAAGAAGAACCATACCGGTGTAGTTACCTTTAGACATTTCTTTACGAATGTGATCCGTTAAGTGGATGAGACAGGAGTCTGTCGAGTACATGCATCTGAAACCTGATTGAAACTTATAGAATAGATCATTTTGTTTGAGGTAGTGTTCAATTTGGGTGTATACCGCTCTTTCAAGGATTTTAGATACAATACATAATATGCTAACTGGTCTGTAGTTGCCAACTTCTAGTTTATTTCCTTTCTTGAATAGAGGGGTTACAATAGCTTCCTTCAGTTCAGCAGGTACTGTGTTGGTGTTAATTGACAAGTTGATGATGTGGGTTAGGGGGCCTGCTATACCAATGGCTCCATCTCGTAGAAATTTGGCAGGAATTTTGTCTGGTCCTGTGCTCTTATGTACATTTAGGTTAGACAGCTCGTCAAAAGTGTATTTTGGTGTAACATTTTGCAATCTAAATGTGTTCGGGTGTATGTCTTTATCTCTGTAGAAATTACGAAAGGTGGCCGTTGTTGTCGTGTATTTATTGAGAGGTTGAGGTAGGTTCTGTGCAAGTGTGTTTGCTATGGAAGTGAAGAAGGAGTTGAAGTAGGTTGAAATTTTTCGTTTATCGTGGCAAACCTGATCATTAATGGTGAGAGCAATATTAGTGTTAGACGAATCCCTTGTCTTGTTGCTGTAGCCTGTTGTTTTTAGGTGCCTCCATAGTTTCTTTTGGTTATTCTGATATTCCTCTGCCTTATTGTGAAAATAATTATTTTTCGCTGATTTCATTTTCCTACTTAGTTTATTCCTGGCCCTGTTGAACTCATGTTTCAGACCTTGATCCTGTCTATGTTTCGCTAGCCTTTTTAACAGATTGTCTCTGTGTTCCAGATGGTGTAGTATGTCATTGTTGATCCATGGGTCTGACCTTGCTTTAATTTGTATGTCTTTCAGAGGAGCTATTTCGTCTAGGATGTTTGTGATGATGGTTCTGAAGCCAACCCATGCGTCATTAACGTTTGTACTTCCAAACACTGGAGACCAGTCTGTATTCCATAAAATGTCCAGAAATGTTTCCTTATTGTAGTTTCTGAGTGACCTTGTTTTCATAATCTTGTGATTCTCTAGGGTAATTTTTGTGGTTTTCCGTGTGCAATATGTGACGAAGTGATCACTTATCCCAGTCTGTATAACCCCTGATTGGGATATTTTGTCCTCTCTGTTACAGTTTATGTGGTCTAATATTGTGGCAGTGTTCTCAGAGATACGTGTGGGGGTTGTGATGAGTTGTTTGTGATTGTGCATTGTCAGTATATGCCTATATTCTCGTACAAGCCTATCATTTCGTTGTTTGTAACACAGGTTAAAATCCCCTAGTATGATGGATTCATTCCGAGGGTCTAGCGATGACAAAGTTCGTTCAAATTTGGTCAAGAATTGTGTGTCGGCTGGTGGCCTATAGCATACCCCAATTGTGATGGGTCTTGTCCTCAGCAGGTGTAGGTCGATCCACAGAGCTTCGTGATTTTCTACATGGAGGTCGGTCCTAGTTGTGTGTGTGAGGTTGTTTTTTACATACAGACATACTCCTCCCCCATGCCTATTGCGATCATTCCTAACCATGTTGTTACGACCTGGCACTCGGGTACACAAGGGCTCTCAATCAGGACTCGAGTACGGCTCGCTGCCACAACGGAAACACACGATCCCAACCCCTGAGTACTGCCAGCCGAACAAAAAACACCAATACCCTCCAGAGTTCAATCTGCTATAACGGGGTATACAAGAACTCAGTACTAGTGTTCAACAACAGACTAATAAAGAGACAGGAATTATCTAGTCTGGTCAACAATCAAACAAAAAAGTAAGAAACAACAACACCAAAGAATAGTGTTGGCCGAAGCCGAAGTAATCCACCCTTGACTAAGAACTTAAGAAGTCCTCCACCCTCTACTTCGGATCGGCACTATTACGTTACGTTAATTAATAGTCCTTAAGCATCGAGCAAGGAATCTTCTGAAAAAGTTAGATGCTTCTCGGATGCTCGTAAGAAGTATGTATCGGATTTTGAACAGCAATTCAATAAGCAAAACACTGGCAATTAAATATTATTAAAGGTTTAAATTGGCATAAGAATAATTAAAAGAATATGCAATAGTAAATGGCAAACATTAAAAAGAAGTACTCCGCAAATGCACCGGCAATAGCCTACTCGGATTGTGCTCGTGGGCCACTAATCACTAAAGTAGCCAAGCGTGCAACACATGAAATCAATAGTGCATAAACAATATCATACATAAGGAAAGCTTCAATACTATTCTGTATCTGCTGATCGAGCAAAGTCTAGCTGGGATGTAGTAGGCTAGGAAACAATGGCTGAGCAAGCGGCTCGTAGCCTAGCGAAGTCCTTAAGGCTGTGCGGCCAAATTACGTTAATTGACGGGGTGCTCTCTTGAGAGATCCAGATCGCTAGTATCTGGTTCTCTCCTGGCGACCCTCTCAAAGTCAAAGCAAACGAGTTAGCACAGTGTTGGGTGGCAGAGGCAAAAGCCCTCACTCGCAACACAGTGCTAAACTCACAAGGTACACAGTCAGAAAGACCACCTAGGCTTCCCACGTCTCCGTTGCGATTGTACAGGTTCAACAAAATCTAGTACACATCGGAAATCACAACACCAGTAGCCCTATCCCAGTCTAGCATTACCTAGACTAGCAGAACACAGGAACAATAATAATAACACACAGGGAAATGCATATACGAGTGCAACAAACATAAATCAATCCTATTCTAAGTTAACCCTTCCAAAATAGGCTATCTAATAGGCATATATCTCGTGAAAACTCAAGCGATAATACGTTGGCTGACTAGCTCTGCACCAACGGGACCATGGAAGTTAAAAAGGGTAGGGAAAAGAGGAGATAAGAATGTAAAGGTAGTAGAGAAAGTTCACATCAGTCAGAAGAATATATATAGTTAGCAAGGGAAATGAGAAGTCGCTCTGCCTAATGAGTTCTGATCTAAAAATGGCTAGACTTCCCTTTTTATACTCGGCCCTCTAGTGAGCCCAACGTGAACTACTAAGGACCGCCCACTGACAATCATTACGTAATTTCTCTCTCTCAATCTGGGATAGACAAAGGCTTTCCCAGCACTGAGGGGAGGGGGGAGGGTGGGAGTGCTAGTGAGTTAGGCCCACCTCCCGCATGGCGCACCCACTGACCCCCAACCGTGGCTGCTGCTTCTCCCATCATTACAAATAAGTTTTACACACAATACTTATAATTAATTATATAAAATAGAACTCGTTGACTCAGATGAAAACAAAATACATATTCATAATACTTATAGTACAACGGCTCACATGAACTAAGTTAGGAAACTCTACATAGACTACAGCCAAAGTTCCTGCCCTGACGATCCTAGCGAGAGTGGGGCATGACTAGGCGTTCTGTACAGCATGCTCACACTGGACATGCGTCACACTTCCCCCAAGATTTTACTTGCTCAACCCTGAGCTAAAATCTGACAAACACAGAACCCCATCAAGCCCCTCACACCCAGCGACCGCATGGCACTAAAACAAAGCTGAGTTTATCACCAAAACACATCTTATTATAAAAAAAAAAAAATCACATTTTATAACTCCTCCCAACAATGGCAAAAAGACACAATATCATGCTCCCAGAGCGAGCTTACAGCAGCTCAGCCGTTTGATAGTTCGTGGACTACTCAAACTCTATAGGCTATGACAAACTTATACAATTATCTATATCAAAAGAAAGAGTTTTTTTTATGATTTTTATATTTTAATATGTTTTTCCCGGCTGCACTATAAGGGCAGCCTATTTTCTTCTATACCAAACGCTCAACTCCTGCTTTACGACCCAATACGCTGGGCTACAACCGCGAGCCAACAAGCACCAAGCGCAAAATACTATTCAAACTAAAGCAGGAGGCTACCCGTGTGTCAATCTACCCAGGATCATATACCCTTGAACGACCATCTGCAACCACGTTGTCACAACCGGCAATATGGCTTATGTCCAGGTTATATACCCATAACCTTAGTGACCACCTGGTCAGCCTCATATTCCGATTGTGAAACTGGTCCAAGAACTTGAGAGGGTGATGATCTGGGTAAACTACAACGACCGGACCATAGGCTGGAACATAGACCTCGAAATGCCCCAGCGCAAGCACAACCGCCAGCAGCTCCTCCTCGACAACAGAGCAGCTCCCCTGGGCCGAATTGTACTTCTCCGAGCAGAAACTAACAGGATGCTCCAGCCCATCATCGTCCTTTTCTACGGTGCAATTTGGAATGTCCTTTACAATTTCATTCATCAGGTTCTGAAACGTTGCTGGTGCATTCTTAAGTCCGTAAGGCATAACATTGCACCGGTAGGTACTCCCGTCCACAACAAAACCACATACCTCTTTAGCACGCTCGGACAAAGGTACTTGCCAGTAACCTTTTACTAAATCTACTTTCGTGATAGGCGATGCAGCCCCGAGGCGGTCTATGGTGTCGTCAACTCTTGATAAGGTATAGGCGTCTGTCAGGGATAATGCACACACACTCTCGCAATCAACACACTCACTGATCTTGCCACTTAACACCGGTTGCAAAGTTACAGGCAACGACCACTCACGACATTCCTTATCCCTCAGACCCTTCGTCCACACGTAATCCAGCTCTGCTTGCACCATAGGCTGTCGAGCAGGATTTATACGGTAGGGAATTAAACTGAGCCTTGCACTATCTCCAGCCTGCATGTCGGATTCTACCCCGTACATCAGGCCTGGAGAAGCAACAAACATGCGAAAGTACTGCCATAGCCTAGTAAACAACTGCCTTGCACTGTCTCCACGAACAACATGCCTAGTGCCCTCCCACAACCCAGCCGAGACCGCAGCTTCTAACCTGTAGTCTCCCTCCTTCTCCACCTTCGTCCCTAGAACAGCCAGGTCATGAGAGGGACAATCAGTACCACCTGTGCAGTCACTCCCATAGTTCATTATTGCTAAGGCTTCCCCGCCGATACCGTACATGCGCACCCCCGCATTCCTTGTGACGACATCTGCCTGCGCAGCATCACCGCTTTTAGAGACATGGCCAGATACAGTCGGTCTATGGTAGGGCTGTTGCATTAGACTAGAGCAGCATTGGGAGGCTATGTGACGACCGGGCACATCCACTCCACAGCCAACCTCACCAATCTGCTCAATGTCCTCCTTTTGACCACCACCCTTGGCAGCCATGGGTCGACCCTGACCTGGCAACCATGCCAAAGCCTCGTCGCCCACCTTGAACCACCGAAACAACGAGGCTAACGGTCTTTCAACATTCACGTGACCTGCCCGCGGAACATCTTGCACCGCCCGAGTTGTGAGACTCAGGGGCTCGGCACGACCAGTGGGGTATGAACCGAGCTGGTGCTGGAGTGCTGCACACTGCTGCTCAGGCAGGTGCTCTAGCGCTTCCACAGCCACCAGACTCGTGTCCCCCGCCCACTGCTCCGCCGAGACATGACAATCCCTACTCTCCTCCACCTGGAGAGGGATAACGTCAGGGATAACGACCGAGGACCGAGGACAGCCATGAATGTAAATGTAGATCCGACCAGAACCAAAAATTTGATGAAAGAACGTTCTGCGAGTTCTAAAACCGCAACTTTAAAGGTTTTCTATGCAAACGCTCGTAGCATACGCAATAAATTTTCAGATTTAGAGGAACTAGTGTTTACAGAAAATTATGATGTGATTGGCATAACAGAATCTTGGCTCAATACAGAAGATAGAGACTTTTTAGCAGAGTATTCACTTCCCGGTTATGTAATGTTTGAGAACAGCCGAATAAATAAAAATGGAGGTGGCGTTTTATTTTATATCAAAGAAAGTCTTAACCCGACCCTCGTGTCAAAACCTCAAATTGTGAACGTCGACACATCTTTTGTGCTAATAAAGAATAATAAAGGTACAAAAATAATACTTGCGTTAATATACAGACCTCCAGCTCAATCAGTGCAAACTGACCGAGAAATTTACGAACAAATTGCAGATGTAAGTAACTCACAAGATACCGTAATTTTTGGCGACTTTAATTTACCTGTGACCAAGTGGGGCGATACTCTTACTTCACACTCCGGACATGACTTGTATACGAACTTGCAAGAGAGTTCGCTTTATCAATTTGTTCGAACGCCGACCCGTGGTAATAACGTTCTTGACATTGTACTTGCAACAAAAGAAGAATTGATAGAGAATTTGAATGTTGGTGATGAATTCAGTAACAGCGACCATCGTACGATAACTTTCACTTTAAAGTTTACTAGTAACGAACCAAATAGTAGCATCGAAAAAGTCCCTAATTTCAAGAAAGCAAACTTCCATAAACTTAGAGCTATGTTTAAAGAAACTGACTGGAGCTTTTTAATTAACAATAACGACATAAATACATCTTGGAAGTTATTCGAAACCACTTACCTAAAAGCAGTGCAAGACTGCATACCATCGAAAATACGGCGTCCAGGCCATAATAATAAGCCCAAATGGTGGAATAAAGATATTTCAAACTGCCTGCTTGCTAAAAAATTTGCTAATGATAGATTAAAATCCTCACAAAATGACGAAGAACGGGTGAAATTTGTAGAGCTACGGCGCAAAGCCAAAAAGTTAATTAAGCAAAGTAAAAAGACCTTAGAGTTACATATTGCGAATCAAAGTAAAACAAACCCGAAAGAATTCTATAGTTATATCAGAAAGAAAAAAGTAGTTACTTCAACTGTTGGACCGTTAGTCGATGAAAAAGGAGAATACACCAAAGACGAAGTACAAATGAGTAATGCCCTCAATACCTTCTTTGCATCAGTTTTTACAACAGAAGACCTCAGTGATATCCCTACACCATCGCCGATTCAGATTGATAATTCAGATGTTTTAAGCAATATCACCGTTACAGAGAGAGAAGTATTGAATTGTTTAGATAAACTCAAAGTAAATAAAACGCCAGGACCTGATACAATCTCGCCTAGAGTTCTAAAGGAAGCTAAGAATGAGCTCTCCAAACCACTGACATTACTATTCAATAAATCCTTGCAGTCTGGAACTATGCCTGATCAGTGGAAGCTAGCCAACGTAACACCGATATTCAAAAAAGGCAGCAAATCCCTACCCAGTAACTATCGTCCAATTAGCTTAACCTCAGTTGTATGTAAAATGCTAGAAACGGTCATACGAGACAGACTCGTAAATCACTTAGAGGAAAATAACATACTTAAAGATACTCAACACGGCTTTCGTAAAAAACGTTCCTGTTTAACAAACCTCTTAGACTTCTTCCACGATATCCTCAACCTCTACGATGAGAGTAAAGCTGTAGATATTATATACCTTGATTTTCAAAAGGCCTTTGACAAAGTTCCCCACAAACGTTTACTGCTAAAACTAAAAGCGCATGGAATACAAGACGGTGTGTTGAAATGGATAGAAAATTGGCTCAACAACAGAAAGCAAAGAGTAGTCATAAACGGTAAGGCATCTAAATGGACCAATGTAAGTAGCGGGGTACCCCAGGGATCGGTACTAGGACCAATTCTCTTTCTAATTTACATCAACGACATAGATGAGGGTCTCACCTGCACAATCTCAAAATTTGCTGACGATACAAAAATTGCACATAGCGTACTCTCAAAAGAACAAGTTGACGATATGCAACACAATCTAGATAAATTGTCATGTTGGGCCCAAATTTGGCAAATGAGTTTCAATGCGGATAAATGTAAAGTACTACATGTCGGATACCTAAATGAGAAAGCAAACTATTCGATGAATGGCACTCAGCTTAAGAATGTAAACAGAGAAACTGATCTGGGAGTAACAATATCGAGTAACCTAAAACCGAGTCAACAATGTTCAGAAGTTGTTAAGAAGGCAAACAAAATAATTGGCTTTATAGGCAGGTCATTTGAGCATAAATCCAAAGAAGTTATCCTAACCCTTTACAATTCCTTAGTCCGCCCTCTTCTGGAATACTGCGTTCAATCCTGGTGCCCTTATTACCAAAAAGATATAAACAAGCTAGAACGAGTTCAACGTAGAGTTACCAAAATGATACCTAGCCTAAAGAACAAACCATACGAAGAGCGTCTTAGAGAATTAAATCTATTTCCTTTAACCCAGCGCAGATTAAGAGGCGACTTAATTCAAGTGTTCAAAATCATCAAAGGCATCGACAATATGAACTGTAGTAAATACTTCACTATCGACCAATCTAATTACACACGGGGAAACGGTTGCAAAATTATTGGTAAATCTTTTAACTCGCACGAATCTAAGAATTTCTTCTTCAATCGAGTTGTCAACTTGTGGAATGGGCTTCCCCGAAACGTTATAGACTGCAGCACCGTTGATTCATTTAAATTCCGCCTAGACAAATATCTCGCATCAAACCCGCGACTGACTGCGTTTGTAAATGAATAACTTTATCCTCCCCTCAGTTACTAACCCATATGTCCCCTTCTAACTTCCTAGTCCTGCCACGTTAGTGGCAGGGCAGTAGTTCCCTTTCCAATGTTCCCTTACCCACTCTAAACCACTGTTTGGACACTGGATCCTCAGTGTTTTGGAGGACAAGCAGCCTAGAAGGGTCACTAGATCTGTTGTTGCTTGATTTCCTTTGTACTCCTTTGTACCTGTGCCCTACTGCCCCCCTCTCCTTCTCCACCTTGGCCGCGGCAGACCAACGCAGGGACAGTAGGCTGCTCAGGTGGTTGCCTCACAAACTCCTCCAACAGGTTCACATGACATGCTTCCCCGTCCTCGTGTTTGATCTCGACAGCACCATTACCACACTTCTGAACTTCCGGATCCTCCAACTGCAGTTTACAAATATCTGAGGGAACCAACCTGTCTAGATGCTTCCGAAGCAACCCAAGTCCTCCCCCAATATCAAACTGAGCAACCCTTTTTTCTCTCCGTGTGTAACGTTGCTGCCTCGGAGTCTCTTCCTGCCCTACCTCCTCACTAGCTGTGACAGGTCCTGGGGCCTCTCCAGACTCTAACATAGGTGCCAATACTGAATCACCCGGGAGAGCCGCCGAGTCAAAACTCTTAAAACCAACTCCTGCTTTAGCCTCCTCCTGTTGATCGTTCCTCCGCTGGTCTGAAGACGGAGGACTAGGCTGTGACACTTTAGCTGCCCGAGCTCGGGTGACAACACACGCCATGGGTTGTGTCTGGCACCGCTCGACCCACTCTTGCTCTTCCCTACTCACGTCGGCCGGCCTCTCGGCAACGACTAAGGGTAGAACCTCAGAAGCGGGCATTGCAAAGTCGTTGCCGAGAAGAAGGTCGACGCCCTCCACTGGCAGTTTCTCCACAATCCCGACATCCAATTCACGTGCCACACCATCCACCTCCAACTCCAACCGCACCAGCGGGTATGACCGAGTTGCATTAATACCCTGCACCACTACCACCCGAGCCGCGTTTATAGGGTAGCCAGTCAAGTTTTTCATCAGAGTCTGGGAAGCACCTGTATCACGCAAGACCTCTACTCCATGCTTGCGCCCCGCCCACATCACGCAACCCCGCCCTCTATGGTCGCAAAAAACATCCTGAGCAGGGTTCGAGCCTCCCAGGTGCTTCTGCATTGGCTGTGCCTCAGCCTCTGACGAACTGCCCCGGGCAAACTCAGATGACTTCGGAGACACACCAATGTTGCAGGCCAAAGACACAGCTGCTGTAGGTGGTTTGCTAGGACAGACTCTTGCAAAGTGCCCCTTTTCATGACAATGATAACACTCCAACTCCCCTTTGGGCTTCCCTTGGTACTGGGAAGGGCCCGGCCCCTTCTTAAATGGGACGGTGCTAGTCTTGTGGTCAGTCTTGGTATCATGGCTCTTGTACTTGTTTGCATAAGGTATATCACTAACTCGGGGGGGTGGGGCGTCACGCCCCTTGTTACCTGCCTCACTACGCTGGGCAGACCCGCACCCACGAATTAGTGATAGCCGGAGGTCAGCCATCTCAGCTGCCTCCTGTAGAGTTTTTGGGTTCTTTTCTTTAATAGTTAAAGTCATTTCTGCACCAGTACACTTATAAAACTGCTCGAGCAGAAACAGCTCAGTCAACTGTTCGGCCGTCTCAGCTTTCTCAGAACGTGTCCAGTTTTTAAGTGCATCTTTTAAGTCCCGGGCATGTTCAAGAAAGGTCGCCTCCCTAGTCTTTGTAACACCCCGAAACTTCAATCGATATGTTTCCCTTTGCAACTCGTATGCCCGTAGGACAGCTCTCTTCAATTCTGGGTAGTCAATGCAAGACTCTAAAGGCAGTGCATCATAAGCCTTCAGACCCTTACCCGTAAGTCTTGAGGAGACTAGAGCTGCCCACTTCTCTTCAGGCCAATTATGCTCCCTACACTTCTTCTCAAAACGATTAAAAAATTCTGTGACTTCAGTTTCACTAAATACCGGCACCAATTTGACTAAGTGGGCCAAGGACTGTTCTCTTACTTGGCCCTCACGGCCCATCCGAGTCCCTGTCGACTCTGCACGAGTCTTATCTAAATCTAATTTAGCACAATATTTCTCTGAGTCGTACCTAAGCTCAGCCTCATGCCTCCTGGTCTCATCCTCTTGCCTCCTAACCTCAATCTCATGCCTCCTAGTCTCAGCCTCAATCTCCTGCTTCCTAGCCTCAGCCTCAATCTTAGCAAGCTCAAGTCTAAATACCATATCTGGAGACAGGCAGGAAGAGGGAGCTGCCACTACTGAAGGAGGGGGGGCAAAAACTGGGGAACCACCATGTGCACCACCCGAGGGCACTCCAATCTGCCAATTCTCATCCATCTGTGGGAGAGTGCTAACCTCCGGTAACTGAGTGGACGGCACTGTGGGAGTCGAGTGAGAGGGGATCTGGGGAGGAACCCCCCCAAACGCCCTCTCCTCCGAAACCCCATGTCGCCCACGCAACACCCAGGAAATCAGCTCCCCCTTGGACATCCCTACTACATTGGAAATGCCCAAAACCTTGGCTATCAGGTGCAAGCCACAAACATCCACCCCAGTCAGCCTCTCCTCCGTCACGTGATACCGCTTACTCACAAAAACTCTAGCATCCTCCTCACTGGTTACTAACGGCACACCTTCAAATGGCATCTCTCGCTCATCATCAGTGCTAGTGCACGACATACTGAAGTCCACAAAAAAATTCTCGAGACAAAAGTGTTAAACTTCCTATGCAAGCACTAATTACTAAATTAACTGGAGTCTCTTAAATGCTTTACTAATTGCCATACAAAAAAAAAATATTCTTCAATATGCACGCTAAAATACAAACAAACAAATGTTGTACCACTCTGCAAAAATTTATACTGTTCACAAAATCCTAAGCAAGGTCGCCATTTGTTACGACCTGGCACTCGGGTACACAAGGGCTCTCAATCAGGACTCGAGTACGGCTCGCTGCCACAACGGAAACACACGATCCCAATCCCTGAGTACTGCCAGCCAAACAAAAAACACCAATACCCTCCAGAGTTCAATCTGCTATAACGGGGTATACAAGAACTCGGTACTAGTGTTCAACAACAGACTAATAAAGAGACAGGAATTATCTAGTCTGGTCAACAATCAAACAAAGAAGTAAGAAACAACAACACCAAAGAATAGTGTTGGCCGAAGCCGAAGTAATCCACCCTTGACTAAGAACTTAAGAAGTCCTCCACCCTCTACTTCGGATCGGCACTATTACGTTACGTTAATTAATAGTCCTTAAGCATCGAGCAAGGAATCTTCTGAAAAAGTTAGATGCTTCTCGGATGCTCGTAAGAAGTACGTATCGGATTTTGAACAGCAATTCAATAAGCAAAACACTGGCAATTAAATATTATTAAAGGTTTAAATTGGCATAAGAATAATTAAAAGAATATGCAATAGTAAATGGCAAACATTAAAAAGAAGTACTCCGCAAATGCACCGGCAATAGCCTACTCGGATTGTGCTCGTGGGCCACTAATCACTAAAGTAGCCAAGCGTGCAACACATGAAATCAATAGTGCATAAACAAATTCATACATAAGGAAAGCTTCAATACTATTCTGTATCTGCTGATCGAGCAAAGTCTAGCTGGGATGTAGTAGGCTAGGAAACAATGGCTGAGCAAGCGGCTCGTAGCCTAGCGAAGTCCTTAAGGCTGTGCGGCCAAATTACGTTAATTGACGGGGTGCTCTCTTGAGAGATCCAGATCGCTAGTATCTGGTTCTCTCCTGGCGACCCTCTCAAAGTCAAAGCAAACGAGTTAGCACAGTGTTGGGTGGCAGAGGCAAAAGCCCTCACTCGCAACACAGTGCTAAACTCACAAGGTACACAGTCAGAAAGACCACCTAGGCTTCCCACGTCTCCGTTGCGATTGTACAGGTTCAACAAAATCTAGTACACATCGGAAATCACAACACCAGTAGCCCTATCCCAGTCTAGCATTACCTAGACTAGCAGAAAACAGGAACAATAATAATAACACACAGGGAAATGCATATACGAGTGCAACAAACATAATTCAATCCTATTCTAAGTTAACCCTTCCAAAATAGGCTATCTAATAGGCATATATCTCGTGAGAACTCAAGCGATAATACGTTGGCTGACTAGCTCTGCACCAACGGGACCATGGAAGTTAAAAAGGGTAGGGAAAAGAGGAGATAAGAATGTAAAGGTAGTAGAGAAAGTTCACATCAGTCAGAAGAATATATATAGTTAGCAAGGGAAATGAGAAGTCGCTCTGCCTAATGAGTTCTGATCTAAAAATGGCTAGACTTCCCTTTTTATACTCGGCCCTCTAGTGAGCCCAACGTGAACTACTAAGGACCGCCCACTGACAATCATTACGTAATTTCTCTCTCTCAATCTGGGATAGACAAAGGCTTTCCCAGCACTGAGGGGAGGGGGGAGGGTGGGAGTGCTAGTGAGTTAGGCCCACCTCCCGCATGGCGCACCCACTGACCCCCAACCGTGGCTGCTGCTTCTCCCATCATTACAAATAAGTTTTACACACAATACTTATAATTAATGATATAAAATAGAACTCGTTGACTCAGATGAAAACAAAATACATATTCATAATACTTATAGTACAACGGCTCACATGAACTAAATTAGGAAACTCTACATAGACTACAGCCAAAGTTCCTGCCCTGACGATCCTAGCGAGAGTGGGGCATGACTAGGCGTTCTGTACAGCATGCTCACACTGGACATGCGTCACAATGTTGAAACCTTGAATGTTTATTTCACCATCGTTTATACTTGAATCCAGCCAGGTTTCTGTGATTGCAATTATTGAAGCTTTGGCCTTATTAGCTAACAAGTTTATTTCTGACAATTTATGGTACACTGATCTGGCGTTAATGTGGATAAGATGGAGCCCTTTGTTGGTGAACACTCTGTATTCATCTTTGATTTTGAATGTTTGATTTTGAATGTTGATACATTTGCTAGATATGAGGGAGGAGGGAGGTAGGAAGGAAGGGCAGGGAAAGTCACACAGGCAATTGCCAAAACTTTAAAGGTCCATATCATTGTTACTAAACAAAGTATTTGGCAAAGGGAGGAATTGTTAAAAACCTTAGCCAATACTCTGTCATTCACCAAAAATAAATTTGAATTATCATTATTATTTGGTAGGGTAGGTATGTATAGGTAGGTTGGCTAAATAATTACTGGAATACATAGGGACTCGAACTGTTTTGAGAGAGTTAAATACAAAAAAAAATAATAGATCTGAATAATAAAGAGATTATGTTATTACGCAAAACTGGGGGATGCTTGGAAGCCTATAGACTAGACGGTAAACTTTGTGTGGGTGGCGAATTCGGTTTTAAAGTAATTTAAGAATAGCCAGTTTTCAATGCTGCGGCCAAACTATTCCACCCATTTATATTCTGTTGGTATCAAAACGTTCGGAATCGCGAGCCTCACCCAACTACGCAAGCATGGCTTTGATCATCGGCGTAGTTTTGAAGATGTGGAATTTTAAGTGGAATTTGAGGTTTTTTCAAGATTGCCGGAAAAAACCCCACATGCAAAAGCAAAACCTTCTCTATATCATTTGCGGAGCATTAGTAGGGGAGTCCGTATGCCAAAGCCCAGTCGTTTCCTATGAGTGGGAGAGACGGTATTTAGGCGTCAATTTTTTCGGGAAATCGGCTGCCACGGACCTGTTTGGCCGCCATGCCGGATGTTTAGCATAATTATCAAAAGTTGCCCAATACAAAAACGCACCTCTTGTGAAAGTTTGATCCCGATCCAAAAAGCGGTTCTGGAGTTATTGTGTCGAAACCGGCGCGTAAGAAGAATTTGGATGAAAAACCGGGTTTAATGATTACAATAGGGGTTCCCCGTAGGGGACGAACCCCTAATAATGATAATAATTGCTCCCATCCCCACACATGAGTAAAAGTGAATAATGTTATGAACAGGAACACGACACTAGTCATACTTTTACTCACGAAAGTGAATTAGACCCAAATTCGTCTTCTTTCCGTGAAAATGGTGCGTGTTATGAAAGGGACAGCGATAATTCCCATATACAGCATATATTAGGAGCGAATCCGAGCAAACTCTCGAAAGTGAATGGGACACATATTCGAGCGTTTCTAGTAACATCCTAGATCATTCACTTAGTGTCGGTGAAGACGAAGGTACTCATGAAAGTGACGGTGTTAATTTCCTTATAAATCTTAGGGGCGAAACCGAGCAAACTCTCGAAAGTGAATGTGACACAAACTCGAGCGTCTCTAGTTACGCCCGAGATCGTGAAAGTGAAAGCGAAGGTGAGGTCGATATTACGCGCGGCTTACCGAGCGAAAGTTATGACTCGACCTTTTCCAACCATTACCGCGAAAGTGACGAATGGCGCGGTTTAAATCAAACTCTAGAAAGTGAATGGGAATCAAACGTGGGCGTCTCGAGTACCGCCCTAGATCATTCAAATTCAACTCGCATGGTCGAAAGTGACGACGATGACACAATGTGGGGGTCATCGAGTCATTATCGTGAAAGTGACATTATCGGTGAATGGGACAAAGAACTAATCACCTGTACTCCCAGGGAGCATAACAATGACCGCCACGATCGAGCGGGCGAGAGAGAGAGGGGCGACGGCAGGGGTGGCGGTGTCGGGGGTGGGGGCGTGGGTGGCGATGACGAGGGTGAACAGGTGCAATCCCCCCAACCAGCCAGAGAATATACGTGGATCTTGAACAGAGAAGTCACGTTTGGGGGAACTTTAGTCATCGTGTTCTTCAGTATTCCCTGTGAGGATGCCTACGATCCAGAAGCATTCCTTCGTAACAATCGGGAAGAAACTACAAAGAATTTTAATGGAGGAAGTAGATAACATGGGCAACCCGGCACCCCAAGTGCGAGCAATGGCCGAGATGCGATTACAAATTATGCAACCAAATGAGCTTGAGGAAAATTTAGCCCACACCTTTTTTTTTCATAATATTCCCATCTAGCAACATCCAGTAACATGCGGAGAAATTCCCACCTTCTTAGATGACCTGGTTAATTATGTCATAAATCGGTTGTAGCAACACTTGGGTGAAATTGAGGGTAGCGGTTGGATGGTACAAGAAATTGACCTTTTTAAAGTGGGGTTAGGAAAGACAGGCTACTCTTGCACCCTCGGATCCGAGAGGAAAACGAGACTACCATTCAGAAGAGATAGGTCGATATTCAACCCCTCGGGTCGAGATGGACAATGTCTCTTGCAGTGCCTCGCAGCGTTTTTCCTATTGGAGAAGACCCCCAATATATACTACAGCTCCATCGTAGGACAAACAGTGCCAAGACAATCGCCGATCTCGTCGTCATACCGGACAATGTGGAATTTCCAGTGGCGTGGGAGAATATCACCGCTTTTTGAAAAGAGCAACATGGTATCCATATACGTGCAGTGGTGGGCGTGGGCGCGCCGATTTGGCGCTCTGCGCTCTGCGATCCGGTGCGCACTACCAATATAGAGGAGCAAGGAGCGGCAAAAATCTGAACTCGGAGTGCAGGCGCGGAGCAGCTTGAATTTCGTGCTCCTTTCTGGCGCTCCGGAAGCGATTTTTCCTGTCAACAACAGGTTCAAGAACGTCATTATCGTGTACAGTCATCGTACGGTGTTACTCACGGTGTTAGTGAACTGTGATACAGTGATACTATGATAGTGACAGACTGACAGTGTTACAGTTGTTAACTTGTTACTGACTTTTTTTGGCTTTTGCTAACGCTAAGTAAACCTTACGGGCAAGTTACGGCTTACGAAGGGGCCTATTTTAATAAATTATTAATGATATCATCATATCAATCATATCATATTATGATATTAAATTATTAATCGTTTAATCATGTAATCAACTAATCATGTTGTTATTGTATCGTTAGGCTTGTTAGCTTGATAAGTTTAACTGTTTAATTATCTCAGTTTGGACAGTTTCTGTAATTCTTTATGTCATATCATAGATATCAATGGACAGTCACAATGGCACAATGATATCAATCATATCATTGATATGACATACAGAATTACAGAAACTGAGAAAGTGAGAAACTTAAACTTCAGAAAGACACCATGACTTGAGTTTTTTTTAATTTTTTGATTTTTTTTTAATTTAATGAAGTGAAAGACAAAGGATTGTATTAATTTAGGTAAATAATTAAATAACTTCTAGAAGCTGTTTTTTACTTTTTTTTATTATATACCTATTTTTGGGAGCGCGGAGCGAAGGAGCGCAGAGCGGGAAGCGCATCGGGTAGACTGACCAAAGGAGCGCATGAGCGCTGCCGCATTACCTTATGTCTGAGGAGCGCGGAGCGCGCCCACCACTGTATACGTGTACGCGATATTTCCTAGCGATGGGAAGCATGAAAATCATGAGGAGGAGGAGGAGGGGGGGTGGTGGGAGGAGAAAGAGAAGAAGAAAAAATCTTGTCACAAGCCCCAACACATCTACCTCGCCCGTAAGGGTGCCGTCAGTGGAACATTTGTACCCTTAGTATTATTGGATGGAGAACATTTTGGGCTTATAACGGATGTTCATCAGTTCCTCCGACGATTTTTTCGGAGAAGGGCGAGTGAAGCCAAGGAGACTTTGAATCAACCCCCTATCTTCTGCAAAGCTGCTTATTGAGATTCACTCTATCCAAAGATCTAGAGAAGCACCAAGACAAATGCCAATTGAAACAAAAGGTGGTGTTTCCTGAGCCAGGCAGCTGCGTGAAATTTATTAACGCTGGGAAGACAGCCGCCCCATCCCACACCGCCTACTTTGATTTTGAGTCAACACTCGATAACTCCACATCCGAATCCGCCCTCATCATCCATCAGCACAAAGCCATGTCCTACGGGTTCTGCAATGTGGATAGGGAAAGACGCCTCATTTCTAAGCAGTTTTATTGCGGCGAGGATGCCGTCTATCACTTCCTTCGCTCTCTGACCGCCGAGTGAGGGCGTATTAAGAAAGAAAATCATACAAAAGCTTCCCGACACCGCTCGACCGCATCTATTTTGACGCGCAAAAAGTCTGCCAAATTTGCGATGAGAAATTGAAAGGTAGTAAAGACAAGCATTGGCACCATGACCACCTCATTAATGGGCCCAACTATCTCGGGGCTCTCTGTCGCAACTGTAACACTAAAATCATCACCCACAGATGCCAACTACCCACCTTTGCTTTCAACATGAGCTACGACATGGGACTCGTGTTGAAAGATGCCGATGATGCGGCAATAAACTGGAACGACAAGGAAAATCGCATTCTCACCAAAGAGGGTGGGCTACATTTCCTCCGAATTGACCTAGGTGACATAAAATTTCTCGACGCATGGGCATTTATCGGGGGAAGTTTGGCGAGTCTGGCGGAAGATCACATAGATTCTGGGGAGCCACTACCCCTTACTCGGGAGCTCATATCTCATTACCCACCAGCCACACATGAACTTCTTCTTTCCGGTAAACAGTGCTTGCCCTACGAGTTTGTCACCGACTTTGGCAAGTTAGACACCCCCCACTTACCATCTAGGGATCAATTTTATAGCACGCTGAAGAAAACAGGGGTTAGCGAGGAGGATTACCTCCACGCGCAAGTTCTGTGGGAATCCCTAAGTTGCAAGAATCTCAAAGTTTACATGATGGCGTATCTGACCGTAGACTTGGGATTGCTAGGTGACATTTTCCAGAGGTGGCGAAGCGTGCTGCACGAGACATTTGAGTTGGATTTAACCCACTACGTATCCCTACCCGGGTACGCCTACGATAGCTTTCTCAAGTAAACCAACGCCAACATTGAGAACCCGAGCGACCCGGAGCTCTACCACCTGATCAGATCTAATGTGAGAGGCGGCCTGACCACCCTCGTACAACCCCAGATCATTGCCAACAACCACCACGTCAACCCGGATATTATCCCCGAGAGCGACATTCCTAGACACATTTTTTTTTTAGATAAGAACTCTCTGTATCCTCACTGCTGTTTGGGACCTTTGCCAGAGGGAAAGTTTAAAACACTATCGACCGAAGAAAGGGAGGAATGGCTCGAGGGTAACAACTTGTGGCGCGCCAACGTCGACGGAGATGTGGGACATTGGGTCGAGGTCGACTTGGCGCCCATCGTCCCCCACCTCGCCCGATTCACGGATGACTTTCCCCTGCACATACACCATATGGACATCGATACGGAGTAACATCTGTCCGACTTCAGCAAGACCCTGATGGACAAGGTAGGGGGAAAGTTTCCCAAGCGCAGTAAATAACTCGTAGCCTCTCATCTTCCCGTCCACAAAATCCTCCTCGCCCTTCCCACGATACAGTTCTACTTGAGGATGGGTGGTGAGATAACCAAAGTCCATAACATTTATCAATTTACCCAGACTCCGTACCTCAAAGATTTTATCCTAGGTAACCTCAAAGCCCGACGTGAAAGTAGTAGCAAGATCGAGCAAAAAGCTTTTAAGATGATGCCAAACTCCATCTTCGGACGCACGCTCATGGATCCCATCAAGTAAGGCACCATCACAGAGTACGTCACCACCGACAGGATCCTTCGGCGTAGACTATGAGATCCCCTGTTCCAAAGACTCATCCCACTCAACGACAACAGAGCCATCATTATTCGAGGACGTAGAACGATCCGTGTCAACCACCCCAACTACATCGGCTTTGCCATCCTCGAAAAGTCCAAAGTAGAAATGTACGAATTCTTCTACGACACGCTTTGTGAAGCCTGCGGAAGAGACAATGTGTCGTACATATACGGGGATACCGATTCGGTGGCGGTGTGTGTCTCTAACATCCAGGATATGGGTGATTTTTATTCTCTTCCTCGCATCAGAGACATTATGGATTTTAGCAACTTCCCCCGAGACCAACCGTTCTACGACACCTCTAAAAAAGGAGTGTCGGGGTATGTAAAATCGAAGGTGGGGGCAAAGCACATTAAAGAAATTATTTGCCTCAAACCACAAATGTACTCCGTGCAAGTGCAAAATCAGAACACTGGTTACGCCGAGGACATTAAGAAAAAAGCTATAGGCGTACCTCAATCAGCGGTAAAGACCTACATGCACGATAAGCACAGACAGATATTGGGAGGATTGGACACAGATTGGGTTGAAATAGTTAGCATTCGCAATGTAAACGGGCAAATGTGCACCACCGGTTTTATGAAGAGAGGCCTCCACCCTATCGATAACAAGAGAGTTAATTTTCTTTCGACTCAACCTCAATCGCACAACTCATCCGGCGTCATCACCAGAGCCTACCGCCACCCCGATCTACCTCTAAGACAGCGAAAACAAAGCGTAGACCGAGGACAACAATAACAACAACAACAGCGACAAAAGTACGGCGAGGCGAAAATCACCGGGGGGCGGTGGTGCGTGTAATCTGTGGCGAAAACGCTTCCGGAAATACGGATTAGAAGAGGAAGAAGCCCTAAATCAAAGAGAGCGGAAGAAAATAAAGCGCGCGTCAACCTCGCCGTCGCATCCCCCCTCATCACCCACCCCTAGTCAGCCCCCGCCCCCGCTGTCGCGGGATCCTTCCTCCCCCCCACGCGCGTGTAGGTGCGCCCTTACGAAAGAGCCCCCGCCGTCCCCCTCACTCTCACCCTCATCACCTCCCCCTAGGTTGGCGTGGAGGTTTCCTCCCCCACCCGGCTGGATTTCCGACGAGGGAGTCGGTAGTAGTAGTATTATTAGCCATTGTCGTAAGTAAGATAGTTTAAAAAAGCGAGTCTGTTAAACTAATTTCTCACTCCTCAGTCACCATGTCTAGGGCGGAGGAGGAGTTTATAGTGTATCTAAGTAGCCTAGGCAGTGTGAATGTATACGGGGACAATGCCCCCGGCTCATTTCAAAATAATATCATACCTCTAAATTTGAACCCCGTTAGAGATTACCAAGTTGCCTTGCACGGTATATATATTCCTCGCGATGTCTATACCCTTCATCCGCAAAACCAAGAAGCCGTCCTAGAAGTGTATACGGAAACAAAAAATGAAGCGCGGAAGCGACTTCAATATTCATTCGCCGCACCTAGGAAAATTGCCACTAAAGATATAGGCGCTATTGTAGAGGAGCTGAATACATATTGGTTCTTCATTTTAAAAGCCGTGTTTGGTTTCTCAAATTACGAATTTTATTTCGATGAAGAACGGGGAGATGTGAGCTGGGACAATAATTACGTCTGCCTTCATAAACGCTCCCTTATTAACTGCGATAATCTACAATATTCCAAAATAAGTATATTATTCAAACCCAGATTAGCGGCTATTCTAGGCCTCCTTCCCAATACCCATTATGATATTTTTGTTAGTGATGAGGAGGACCATTATCCCTCGCGGGTGGTGAGGGCGAGTTTCCCCCCCAACCCACACGCTGATATCGATTACATGCACCTGTACTGCGACATAATACAACCCACTTAATTCGCTGAGCAGTCGGTCAATATACTGGCCACTTTTCCCTACGGTGGAACTAATAATTACTTTTCCGTACAGAGACCCTTGTATAAAAAGCTTTGCAAACAATCCATCGACTCCGTTTCCGTATTGGTCACCGGTCAGTACGGATGTAAAATGTACATTGACGAAACTCGTTCCGCCACTGTTGTGCTGCACATTCGCTCATCCCCGAGCGTGTTTTGAAAATACACGAGAACAAAAAAACGAAGGGAGGGAGAAGGTGAGAGGGTGTGATGACCGAGTGTTACGACGAAAACCTGATCGATATATTTCCCAGCAATAGGGGTGGGCGGGTGTTCGTAGCGGGGGCCTCCGGCTCTGGTAAAACACAACTCGTCACGCGACTCGTTAAAAAATATTACCAAAAGTTTTATAAAATTCTCATTTGCGGGTCGTCGCATCATCCGATTCAAGACGTGCCCGAACTACGACAAAAGTTTATAGTATCCAAGGACATTATAGACCCAGACCCCAAAGTGGATATTCTACAACAAAATAAAGGTTTACTCATAATATACGACGATAACTCTCTACAGGTGGGTAACGACTTAACGGCCGCCAATGTATTTATTAAGGGGCGGCATAGCGGCATAAGCGCTATACTTATTTCTCAAAATTTATTCATGCAAGGAAATTACGCCCGAAGTATCTCTCTAAATTGTACGCATTTCCTTTTACTTAGACAAAGGGATTTAGGTCAGATAGAGACTCTGGGCCGCCACCTATACGGTCGCGAAAAGGCCAAGATTTTTTCGAGGCCTATAAACGAGCCGTTCTGAGTAAATCCTACGGTTATATTTTAGCGGATGTGTCCATCACTACGCCGGAAAAGTTGACCCTCAGGTCTAATATCACCAACGAGGGACCCTGCGAAATTGTGTATTCATGAATACATTAGCCAAAAGAGAGGAGCTCCTGAAGAGACTCTACGAGGATCCCCATCAATGGGGAAGCTTAGATGGTGTTAGGGCCCTTTACCGAGCGGCGAAATCCATACGACCCGACATTAAGCTAAAAGACGTCGAAAGCTTCTTACAAGATTCCAGACCATACACCCTTCATAAATTACAACCCAAGAAGTTCAAAAGAAGGGCCATTCTCAGTCCAAAACCGCGAGTTATTTTTGCTGCGGATCTAGCGGACATGAGACTTTTATCGCTATATAATAAAGGGTATAATTATATTTTAGTGTGCGTCGATGTATTTTCTCGCTTAGCGAGGGCCCTCCCTTTAAAATGTAAAGATAAAAAATCTATGGTGGCGGCTATGAAAAAATTGTTGGAGGAAGACGAAGAAGAAACGTTTAAATTTATATCTCTTCTGTTTGTAGATCGGGGCACAGAATTTTACAATCGCCCCCTGCAGACGTATTTGAAATCCAAAGGCGTTAAACTTTACAGTGTGTATGCCCAAGAAACGAAAAGCAGCATCGCCAAGCGTGTTATTAGAACGCTAAAACATTGGTTGTATAGATATATGACCGCTCGTAATACGCTCGAATACGCGGCCGCTCTTCCTAGTCTAGTGGATACCTACGATACAATCCATGGCGGGTTGGGAAAAACCTCGGCCGAGGTGCACGCTCTGCGGGATCCGAAAGAGAACTTCGAGCAGTTTAAGAGGAATCTCAATTATAAAAGAAGGGATAAAGCTCAAAGAAAAATTAGTCCAGAGTTGAACGTCGGTGATTACGTAAGAATAGTGGGTGCGGAGTGAGCGTCACAGTTTAGCAAGGGATTTCGCATTCAAAATACGGAAGAGATATTTATAATCACCTCCGTAGATAGACGACATTACCCAACTTGCTATAGATTGCAAGATTTATCAAATTCCCCCATCCAGGGATTATTGTACAGAGAAGAACTCATCAAAGTTCGTAAGCCGGAGTTTTTCCCCATTATCATAAAGAAGTCTAGAATTGTCAATGGTCGAAAACAATTTTACGTTTCCTGGTTGGGCTACGACTCGAGTCAAGACCAGTGGATCGATGCCGAGGATATAGGGAGATGAATCGATCATCTTCATCACGCCTAACCCCTCCCCTAATCCTCATTTACAAGGATCTTGTTTTATTACTCACTAAACTTGGTTCGGATAAGTGCAAAAAACTCATTGTAGCTCTGAAGAAGAAGCACATTGATTGCATATCCAAATTTGTTTTCAACTTTTTATAAAATAATCTGACGGAAAACCTTGTAACGGTTAAAACCCTAGAAAAATATAAGATCGAAATAAGAAAAGTACCGAGCAAGGAACATAATTATACGCCCTCTAAAAGGAAGATTTTGAAATTGCAGAGGGGTGGAGCTATTCTTTCTGTACTGCTCCCCCTCGCCACCAGCCTTATAACCGGCCTTTTAACGAAATGAAGGAGTTTTGCCTAATTCCCAAAATATGGTCGACAACATGTTATCGCATCAACATTCTACCACCCTCGGCAAAAAGGTAGAAAATAACCCGGTATTACGCTCAACAAAGAAAAAGAATATAACGCTACTAAAGAAGAAAAAGGAAACTAGTCGAGTATGCGCAACTAAGAAAAAATATAAAAAAATAAACTATCAAAGAAGAAAAAGGAAACGAATCGAGGGGACAATTTTCGAGTTGGCAAGAAAAAGAAGAAAGATCATTTCACCCCGACTCGGGATATATTACCGGTGGGAAGAATAACGACTCGGTCTGTTGCAAAGACCAGACCCCCCTTACACTATTTGGCGGCGGAGAGTACATTCGGCCAATATCAATACATAAATTCAATGCCAACGCTCTTGAATAGCGTGTCGGGAGTATCTTGGGACTCCCAGGGAAATCTTTTGGATCCGATACGTGATTCTAATATTATTGACGTATTAAAAGTATCAAGTCATTCGAAAGACTCGAAGGGATTTAGCCCCGAAGACGTGCCCTTTATCCGATTACTCATGCACAGCACGAAAGTAGATCCGTCTATGATACGCAGTAATAAGGCTAAAAAACAATTATTCGGCGGTGTCGTGGGTCCATCCACCTTTGCGCAGGTGCCGAGGCAGGGTTGGGAGTCATACAGGCTATAAAATAGAGGGCGTGGATGTGACTCGAGGCTAGATAGCCACCGAGACAAGGTTGAGCGAGTGGGTGCGCGAGAATATATATATGTTAGTAAAGCCAGGTAATAAATTTTCTTTAATACATACGAGGTTGAAAGAAATGGCAATTTCTGCGTTGGAAATTTTATTATTCAAAGTTTCCCGGTCTCTGATGAGTTTTCGCTGGGTGGCAGGAAGTAGATGAAGGAGATGAGCAAAATTCATGGTGGTACAGGGTTACATTAATGTACATGATGATACAAGATATACGACGCGTTTCACTGGACAACCAGCATATCAAGTAAGGATAGAATGATATAAAAGGTAAACAGGAAGGGTATATATAAAGGGTGGAGGATCAGAGGAGGCGAAAATCAGGGGGCAAAAGTCTGCTATTGGTGGAGGGGTATTCTAGGAGAGAGAAAGAGAGAACCGCTTCACGCATGCGCACTGGATGCGGAATGGTGGTCGGTTGGCGGGGTCGAAGCTGATTGGCTGCGTGTCGAGGGGCGTGGCCTAAGTTCTGTAGTACGTGTGGCGCCTGCGGAAGACGAAGCTGAAGGAGGTAGTGTGGGGAGGTGCGTCAAGGGCACCGGGGGGCGAAGGGGGGTGTTAGGTCCTGTAGGAAAGTGCCTTTTGGCAGAAGGAAGGATCTGAAGGTCCAGAGTTTGGTTGTTGATGTTGGGATGTAAGGCTTGGATATATAAAGCTTCGAGTATAGGTAATCTCCTTGGGTCACTTTCTTGAGTATGGTGGTGTGTTTCTCTAACTCGTTGCGTGTGAGGTGGGGGTGGTTAGGGGTGAGATAGTGGTCTTTGATGGCTCCAGCCTGAAGGTGAAGAGTTAACCGACGTGAAAGACGAGTCTGCGTCATACCAATATAGGAATGAGGTCCACAGTCCTCATAATTACAGGTATGTTGGTAAATGACGTGATCGTCGGTCATCGGGCTCTTTATCTTGGTGGAAGCTGGTTTTGTTGCGGAGAACGAGGTTGGAGGTCTTGGGGGGATTTGTAATAAATTATTAGTTTGATTTTGTTTTCCGGGTTGGTTTGGATGACATCTTCGTGCAAATCAAGGACCTCCACGAACTACAGGAACTCCAGCGTCGCTTCATGACCTCCTCCGGACTTAACTTCACCTTTGAAAAATCTAACAATGGACAACTCCCCTTCCTCGACATCCTCGTAGCTCTGAACGACCATGGGTTCAAAACCACCGTCTACATTAAACCAACTAACACAGGACAATGCCTCAACGGCGATAGTGAATGCCCCCGCCGTTATCTTCTATCCTCCATCTCCGCCTATGTTAGGAGAGCCCTCACGCACTGCTCTACCTGGGCCGACACCCACCAGGAACTAGAAAGACTATCCCAAGTTTTAGTAAATAACGGATACTCCAACTCCGACATCTCCAGCACCATCAACCACCATCTTGAAAAATGGTATACCCAAAGCCCTCCCAACATTGACCCCCCCCATGAAATTAAGATCTTCTACCGCAATTTTATGTCCTCTGAACACAAAAATGACGAGGCCGTCTTAAAAGAAATAATCTCCAAGCATGTCCACCCAACCAACCCGGAAAACAAAATCAAACTAATAATTTATTACAAATCCCCCCAAGACCTCCAACCTCGTTCTCCGCAACAAACCAGCTTCCACCAAGATAAAGAGCCCGATGACCGACGATCACGTCATTTACCAACATACCTGTAATTATGAGGACTGTGGACCTCATTCCTATATTGGTATGACGCAGACTCGTCTTTCACGTCGGTTAACTCTTCACCTTCAGGCTGGAGCCATCAAAGACCACTATCTCACCCCTAACCACCCCCACCTCACACGCAACGAGTTAGAGAAACACACCACCATACTCGATAAAGAAAGTGACCCAAGGAGATTACCTATACTCGAAGCTTTATATATCCAAGCCTTACATCCCAACATCAACAACCAAACTCTGGACCTTCAGATCCTTCCTTCTGCCAAAAGACACTTTCCTACAGGACCTAATACCCCCCCTGGCCCCCCGGTGCCCTTGACGCAGCCCCCCGCGCTACCTCCTTCAGCTTCGTCTTCCGCAGGCGCCACACGTACTACAGAACTTAGGCCACGCCCCTCGACACGCAGCCAATCAGCTTTGACCCCGCCAACCGACCACCATCCCGCATCCAGTGCGCATGCGTGAAGCGGTTCTCTCTTTCTCTCTCCTAGAATACCCCTCCACCAATAGCAGACTTTTGCCCCCTGATTTTCGCCTCCTCTGATCCTCCACCCTCTATATATACCCTTCCTGTTTACCTTTTATATCATTCTATCCTTACTTGATAATGCTGGTTGTCCAGTGAAACACGTTGTATATCCTGTATCATCATGTACATTAATGTAACCCTGTACCACCATGAATTTTGCTCATCTCCTTCATCTACTTCCTGCCACCCAGCGAAAACTCATCAGAGACCTGGAAACTTTGAATAATAAAATTTCCAATGCAGAAATTGCCATTTCTTTCAACTTCGTATGTATTAAAGAAAATATATATATATATATATATAATATATATAGTAACCAAAACATCCGTAGGCGGCCCAGGGCACCGAAGTCTCCACACCAGTAGGAAGAATAGGGACAATATGTTGCTGAGCTCCATCTTTATTCACTAATTATCGGCCACAACCATTATCGGTACACTATCTTCAGGTGTACATTATAATCCTAGACAATGAAAAAATCTGTTATTTAAAATTAAAGTGGATCTAAAAACTAAATTTAATACAATATGAATTAACACCAAAACCAATATAAAATACATAAGATAACTACCTTCACCTCAGTAACAGCAACCACAGTAAGACTAAACAGTAATAAGAAAATCATGTTTACGTTACCTGACCTATCATTCAAACTTAAACCCTAAACAAACAAAAAGTAAAACAAAAATAAATTAATTATATCTCTCAATAGTCTATGAATTATTGGAAATGTTCAACTCAGGTTTCAATTTTTCAATGAGCAATTTTTCACCGATCAATGTTTGATAATGGCTATAGAATCTCGCAATTAATTTAAAGTCCTGTATACTAAAAGCATGGTCTTCCTCGCGTGCGTGGTTCCTAATGGCCGAAAAAGAAGCAGTTTGTAACAATTTATTTGATCTCACACTCCTACCCATGTGTTCAAACACCCTGACTTTCAAGGATCGTCCAGTGGATCCTATGTATCTGGCCTGACAACCCGGACATGACAATTCATACACGATGTTTGAGCACAATGTGCTCAAACATCGTGTATGAATCGTAAAAGATCGTAAAACATCGTAAAAGATCAGATACCGGATCTCATATCATGAGATCCGGTATCTGATTTTTTACGTTAAAAAAGTTACTAATTCTGAAGTCATTAGTTAAGATTACCCGAAAATCCACCGCTGGGAAAACATCTTTAAGTAATTTAGTTATGACTTTCTTATACTTAAAACTGATGTGACCGTAATATGGCATTTTGATATATTTAATTAATTTCGGGACTTGAAAAGTAGTTTGTTGATTGCAAAATTTAACAGAAAGAATTTTATTTAGTATTCTATCAAAAATATCATTGTATAATTGTTAATTTTGAAATATCTCCTGAGCCTACACATTTCAGCATGTAAAGTTTCATAAGTGGAACATACATCATACGCTCTGTTTAACAAAGTATTTTATAGAATTAATTTTGTAAAGTAATGGAGTGAAACTATACCAATTTAATCCTTGATCTGTGGATGTAGGTTTCCTATATATTCCGGTGACTAGTCCCTGTTCCGGTTTGTTAACTAAAATATCCAAATATGCTAATGAACCATTATTTTCAGTTTCGGAAGTAAAGGATATATGTCCATGTTGTTTATTCATGTAATCCAGAAATTTCTTATTTGTACAATCATTTTCAAATATCAGGAATAGATCATCTACATATACTGTATATATATATATTGTCACAATGACCAGGTAGTAGAGGACCCTCCCATTGACCCCGTGACCATTGTTTCCTGAGAAAGGTTTGAAGGTGGTTTTTAGATGAATGGGGGATATTAAAGAAAATAAGCCCCCGTGCACCTCCCAAAAGTGTGGACAAACTCCACAGAGGGCGAAATCCAAGATGGCCGCCACAAGAGTGATATTTTGCATAGTTTCTGCTACATAATAGCTATTAGTGTGATCTTGGTGTCTAAATGTAGGTATTTTGGCTCAAGGAATTCATTTAAGACAACAAATTAGGATTTAACCAATAATGTTCATGATAGGAGACTTTTTGTGGACAATATAACCAATTTCAAGATGGCGGCCACGGAAATAAAGATTTGTAATTTCTTCACTTACAGAATAGCTATTAATGTGATCTTGGTGTCAAAATGTACATATTTGGGGTCAAGGAATTCATTTAAGACAACAAATTAAGGATTTTAGCAATAATTTTCATGATAGGAGATTTATTGTCTTACTTTGCTAGCATATTAATAGAATGTTCTTTGTTGCAGGTAGGATGCTGAGCCATCATGTCCTTACCGGGAAAAAGTCAGAAGCGGCGAAGTGAGGACTCAATCGGTCATCCATGTATCTTCTGTCAATCCGACTGTGATGAAGATCGGAGCAACACAACCATTGAAGCTTGGAAGAAAATAGAAGAGCATGCTAGACAGTGGATTGGCTTAGACACGTTTGATTCCGTTCATCACAATGTCATTTGGGAGAATGGACCCAACGGAGTGTGCTTTCATTGAGAATGCAAATTAGCATTATTCAGCACCAGGCGTTTACAGCAAGCACAAAATAGGAAGAAAAAACGAGAAAATGAAGAATCAACCCAGATGCACATGGAACCAACGACAAGTCAGGATACAACTAAGGCTGGAACGAGACAAACACGTTCAAACATAGGCGTGGTACATGACAAGAACCTCTGCATTTGGTGCATGAAACCAGAAGACAAAAAGCATCGTGGGAGAGACAAGTGGCATATCATGCAGCAGATGGATGCTTGGTATGCATTCAAGAATCACAACATGTACTTAGAAGATCTCGCTATGAAAGAACGGCTACTCACCCTCATCAAGTCGACTCCAGACCCATTTGCAGTTGAAATCCGTTATCACCGATCATGTTGGTTGAAGTACGTAACCAGTATCTCAACAACAGGACAAGATGATCAAACTCTCTGTATGAATCATGTACAACTATCAGAAGCCAGAGAAATATTCTTCAAACATGGCAGAGATACAGTTCTGGAACAGCACGAGCTTCGTACACTACAAAGCCTTCTCAAGGACTACATTTCAGTACTCCGAAACTTCGGGTTGCATGTAGGAGTGATCAAATCCAGTACTATAAAAGCAATGCTGCAAGATGAATTTCATGACCGCTTAGGATTTCATGACAGATTTCAAAAGAACCAGAGTACCTTGGTGTATGATGCCTTTTTTGGAGGGAGTTATGTTGAAGCTGCTATCAATTGCTGGGGAGTGACTACTGAAGAGCTCATTTCCACAGTAGCACAACGTCTCAGTGCACATGTATCTGATGCAAAATTTTAATGTTATGCCATGGCCACCACATGTTGAGGAATTGGTTGAGAAGGAATCTTTGGATCAGTTGCTGAAGAAATTTGTGACCTTGCTAAAAAAAAAAGGTCTGGCGATGATTCTAATGAAGCCGATGTTTCAGCGTTGACGTCTCTGTTGTATTCATTCATGTCTGGAAAAAGGACGTCTTTCAAGACAAGGCTATCAGTGACACTGCATGGGATAACAAGAAGTCGAGAGATTATTGATCTGATGCACAAATTTTCTCTGGGAATTAGCTACAAAGATGTTCTCCATCTCTATGATGCATGGGCAAAATTTGATATAGAAACAAACAGAACCTGTCCAGAAGAACTAGCCATTGGCATGCCTGGTACAGCAGTAATGGACAATGATGACTTCAGAGATGACACACTCACTGGAGCAAACACGTGACACAGAACAAATGTTATGTTTGTCCAACCACAGGATTTTACTAATGATATGGTTGATTCTCGTCCACCACTGAGCATTCCATCAACCAAATCTATGAGTGACCTATGTGCTGCTGAACATACTGTACGTCCATACAAAACTGATCAACGTGGTACACCATGTATTAGGCTTGATGTCAGTATAGATGCACCTTGCAACACTGAGATCCATCGCAAGAGAAATGTTATACATGTCCTGACACGTCTCGATGAAGATATGAAGCAGAGGCAAACTACTGAACAAACGTAGGTGCATTTGCGGGATTCCAAGCAACAGTACAACCTTCAGTAGTGAAGAGCAATCCTTACTACTTTCTGACATTTCCAAACCCACCAAACAAATCTGTGGTGCATGAAGTGATGGCAAGGATGGTAGAGGCTGCCACATCCAAGAATTTGCCATTCATCCAGCTTGTAGGAGATCAACCTGTCTACGCACTGATCGTTCAGATAAGATATGAACATCCAGATGCATTCAACATCATCTTACCTTGTATGGGTCCTTTCCATATTCATTGTTCTTTCATCAGTGCCATCAACAAACGCTTCCATGGATCTGGATTGTCTGACATCCTAGTCACATCAGGTGTGATCGCAGATGGTTCTGTCGACCAGGCTTTACGAGGAAAACACTACAAAAGAGGCATACGATGTCTCCGTCTTTCGTATGAAACATTCCTCAGAAGACTCATACAGCATAGTCTGAACCATGGTGCATCCATACCAGAAGATGTCACACAACGACTACAGATTCTACAGGACCAATCATCAACTCCACAGGAACGTCAAGAAAGCTACTGCCGACTCGAAGCCCACCCATGCATCCTCAATGTCTTATCCAAAGAATTTGAAAGAATAAAAATTTCAGGCACCCCAATGGCAAAGTACTGGATGTCATTTCTAGAAATGGTCGAGATCCTGATGATGAACCTGCATGCACTGAGAACACAGAACTGGAAGGAGTTCACGGGATCCCTCCGCCTGATGTTGCCATGGATGCAAATCTATGACAATGACAAATATGGGAGATGGATGGTAGAGTATTGGCTGGAGGTGAGCAATCTTCCAGAAGAAAGAGCAGTGTACATGAGAGAGGGGTTGTTTGCCCAGTCAATCACCGGCAACCCATACTCATGTTTACCGCTGGACCTATGGATCGAGATGACCATGAACAAAGGATCAAAGATGAAGGCTGGCTGGCTGAAAATCTTGAGAAATGAGAAAATGTTGCTTACTGACTCCAAGAATGTTAACTCTGTCAACTTAGTCAGATCATCTCTTCACACAATGACGCAGAGTAACTCATCTAAACAGCAACACAGCGAGAACACCAAAACGCGTCTGAAGTTGGATGAGCAGGCTGTGCAGAATATGGACAGCTGCATCACCGAGTTTGGGTGTGATCCATTCGACCCAGAGAATCCCAATCTTCGAACATTACAATGTGGAGTTTTGGCATCCACTGCTCTGGTAGAAGATTTTGAATCTGCTCATCAGGCTGGAGAAGATCTCTTCAAGGTGTTCTGTAACGACCGTATGCTCAGTAACAATGTACCATTCTATTCTACTGTGCACAGGAACTCCAGACATAACTTCAGCAACCCTCCACCTGTCCGAAGTAACAACATCAATGACAAGTTACCAAATCAGAAGCAATGGAGAACAGGGCAATGGCATCTGACATATCTCTGGCAGAAGAACACAAAGAGAAATTCAATCTCATCGACGTAATGGAATATCGTGTAACAGATGAATGTTTGCCCATATTCAACATCAATGGCACGATGAGGAAGACCCAGAAGTCAAAACTTGTGGACAAACTGAACATAAAGACCATAATCCCTGTGGAGTATACTGCATTAGTCGACATGGGATTCATCTGGCGCCTGTCAACTCCATCAACCGAAGATCATGAACGAACAGATGGCACTTCATTTACATGGCGAGATTATGCATCAAAGATGTTCTCTATCATTACGACCAGACACAAACAAGCCTCCGCAATTGTACTGATTAATGACCGATATGACTTGCCTTATACCATCAAGGACAGTGAAAGAAATCTTCGTTCCAGTAATCCACAAGGAGTTAAGAATGTATTCATCTGACCGTCTGACAAATTCCCAGCTAGTAGATTGTTCCAGGAGTTTCTATGCAGTTCTGCCAACAAGCAGCGCCTTCAAGTATTTCTTCAAGATGAGTTCCACCGGCTTTGTCAGGAATATCCTACTGTTCAGTTTGTCTACTCGGTCGGTCCCAAGTGCTGGAGCTTATCTACAGGAGAAAGAATAAGAAATTTTGAATGTGAACACATTGAAGCAGACACAATCGTTTTTTTCATATATTCTCGAATTCGGAGATCTGGCCTGCAGTCCGATGTCATCATTGATGCTGAAGATACTGATGTCTTAGTGTTGTCTGCGTATGTTGCTCATTCAGTCGATGGAGTATTGGCTATCAAACGGAAGCATAATATAATAAATTATAAGGAACTATGCTCCAAAGATGTTGCAGAGAATATAGTCCCGCTGCACATCCACAGTGGATCAGACACTACAACGGCTTTCTTCGGGCATGGTAAAGCAACAGTTGATACCAAAGGTACCTCGGATGATCATGCACGTGCTCTATTACAGTCTGTTGGGAAATCTCTGCCAGTCTCACAGGATGTTTTGGATAACATGGAAATCTTCACCATTAGATACATCTACAATGACAAAGTAAGCAAGTCTCTGGGTGATGCGAGAGCTCGTAAGTGGTAAAGCAACAGGTAAGTGCAACATTGGTGTGTCTCCGAAGTCTTCTGAGTTTGCCCGGGGCAGTTCGTCAGAGGCTGAGGCACAGCCAATGCAGAAGCACCTGGGAGGCTCGAACCCTGCTCAGGATGTTTTTTGCGACCATAGAGGACGGGGTTGCGTGATGTGGGCGGGGCGCAAGCATGGAGTAGAGGTCTTGCGTGATACAGGTGCTTCCCAGACTCTGATGAATAACTTGACTGGCTACCCTATAAATGTGGCTCGGGTGGTAGTGGTGCAGGGTATTAATGCAACTCGGTCATACCCGCTGGTGCGGTTGGAGTTGGAGGTGGATGGTGTGACACGTGAATTGGATGTCGGGATTGTGGAGAAACTGCCAGTGGAGGGCGTCGACCTTCTTCTCGGCAACGACTTTGCAATGCCCGCTTCTGAGGTTCTACCCTTAGTCGTTGCCGAGAGGACGGCCGACGTGAGTAGGGAAGAGCAAGAGTGTGTCGAGCGGTGCCAGGCAGAACCCATGGCGTGTGCTGTCACCCGAGCTCGGGCAGCTAAAGTGTCACAGCCTAGTCCTCCGTCTTCAGACCAGCAGAGGAACGATCAACAGGAGGAGGCTAAAGCTGGAGTTGGTTTTAAGAGTTTTGACTCGGCGGCTCTCCTGGGTGATTCAGTATTGGCCCCTATGTTAGAGTCTGGAGAGGCCCCAGGACCTGTCACAGCTAGTGAGGAGGTAGGGCAGGAAGAGACTCCGGGGCAGCAACGTTGCACACGGAGAGAAAAAAGGGTTGCTCAGTTTGATATTGGGGAAGGACTTGGGTTGCTTCGGAAGCATCTAGACAGGTTGGTTCCCTCAGATATTTGTAAACTGCAGTTGGAGGATCCGGAAGTTCAGAAGTGTGGTAATGGTGCTGTCGAGATTAAACACGAGGACGGGGAAGCATGTCATGTGAACCTGTTGGAGGAGTTTGTGAGGCAACCACCTGAGCAGCCTACTGTCCCTGCGTTGGTCTGCCGCGGCCAAGGTGGAGAAGGAGAGGGGGGCAGTAGGGCACAGGTGGAGGAGAGTAGGGATTGTCATGTCTCGGCGAAGCAGTGGGCGGGGGACACGAGTCTGGTGGCTGTGGAAGCGCTAGAGCACCTGCCTGAGCAGCAGTGTGCAGCACTCCAGCACCAGCTCGGTTCATACCCCACTGGTCGTGCCGAGCCCCTGAGTCTCACAACTCGGACGGTGCGAGATGTTCCGCGGGCAGGTCACGTGACTGTTGAAAGACCGTTAGCCTCGTTGTTTCGGTGGTTTAAGGTGGGCGACGAGGCTTTGGCATGGTTGCCAGGTCAGGGTCGACCCATGGCTGCCAAGGGTGGTGGTCAAAAGGAGGACATTGAGCAGATTGGTAAGGTCGGCTGTGGTATCGCAGTGCCCGGTCGTCGCATAGCCTCCCAATGCTGCTCTAGTCTAATGCAACAGCCCTACCATAGACCGACTGTATCTGGCCATGTCTCTAAAAGCGGTGATGCTGAGCAGGCAGATGTTGTCACAAGGAATGCGGGGGTGCGCATGTACGGTATCGGCGGGGAAGCCTTAGCAATAATGAACTGTGGGAGTGACTGCACGGGTGGTACTGATTGTCCCTCTCATGACCTGGCTGTTCTAGGGACGAAGGTGGAGAAGGAGGGAGACTACAGGTTAGAAGCTGCGGTCTCGGCTGGGTTGTGGGAGGGCACTAGGCATGTTGTTTGTGGAGACAGTGCAAGGCAGTTGTTTATTAGGCTATGGCAGTACTTTCGCATGTTTGTTGCTTCTTCAGACCTGATGTACGGGGTAGAATCCGACATGCAGGCTGGAAATCGTGCAAGGCTCAGTTTAATTCCCTACCGTATAAATCCTGCTCGACAGCCTATGGTGCAAGCAGAGCTGGATTACGTGTGGACGAAGGGTCTGAGGGATAAGGAATGTCGTGAGTGGTCGTTGCTTGTAACTTTGTCCGAGCGTGCTAAAGAGGTATGTGGTTTTGTTGTGGACGGGAGTACCTACCAGTGCAATGTTGTGCCTGACGGACTTAAGAATGCACCAGCAACGTGTCAGAGCCTGATGAATGAAAGTGAAAAGGACAATGATGCGCTGGGGCATTTCGAGATCTATGTTCCAGCCTATGGTCCGGTCGGTGTAGTTTACCCAGATCATTACCCTCTCGAGATCTTGGACCAGTTTCACAATCGGAATATGAGGCTGACCAGGTGGTCACTAAGGTTATTGGTATATAACCTGGACATAAGCCATATTGCCGGTTGTGACAACGAGGTTGCATGTGGTCGTTCAGGGGTATATGATCCTGGGTAGATTGACACACGGGTAGCCTCCTGCTTTGGTTTGAGTAGTATTTTGCGCTTGGTGCTTGTTGGCTCGCGGTTGTAGCCCAGCGTATTGGGTCGTAAAGCAGGATTGTTGAGCGTTTGGTATAGAAGAAAATAGGCTGCCCTTATAGTGCAGCCGGAAAAAAAACATATTAAAATATAAAAAAATCATATAAAAACTCTTTCTTTTTGATATAGATAATTGTATAAGTTTGTCATAGCCTATAGTGTTTGAGTAGTCCACGAACTATCAAACGGCTGAGCTGCTGTAAGCTCGCTCTGGGAGCATGATATTATGTCTTTTACTATTGTTGGGAGGAGTTATGAAATGTGAATTTTTTTTTTATAAGATGTGTTTTAGTGATAAACTCAGCGTTGTTTTAGTGCCATGCGGTCGCTGGGTGTGAGGGGTTTGATGGGGTTCTGTATATCAGATTTTAGCTCAGGGTTGAGCAAGTAAAATCTTGGGGGAGGTGTGACGCATGTCGAGTATGAGCATGCTGTACAGAACGCCCAGTCAGGCCCCACTCTCGCTAGGATCGTCAGGGCAGGAACTTTGGCTGTAGTCTGTGTAGAGTTTCCTAACTTAGTTTATGTGAGCCGTTGTACTATAAGTATTATCATTATGTATTTTGTTTTCTTCTAAGTCAACGAGTTCTATTTTATATCATTAGATATAAGTATTGTGTGTGGGACTTATATGTAATGATGAGAGGAGAGAGAGAGAGATATTACGTAACGGGGATCAGTGAGTGCGCCACGCGGGCCGGTAGGCCTAATTCCCTCCTCCCTCCTCCCTTCCTCCCTTTCAGCGCGTGGGAAGTTCTTTGTCGATCCCAGATTGAGAGAGAATATGACGTCATGATTGCCAGTGGGCGGTCCTTAGTAGTTGGCGATATGCTCACTAGAGGGCCGAGTATAAAAAGAGAGGTTCTTGCCAACATGCTTCAGAACTCATCAGGCAAAGCGACTTCTCATATCCCTTGCAACTATCCATATTCTTCCGACTGATGTGAACTTTCTCTACTCTCTGAACAGCCTATCTTCTTCTCTTCTCGTCCCTGTTTAACCTCCATGACCCCTTTGGTGCAGATTTAGTCAGCCAAAGTATTATCGCTTGAGTTCTCACGAGATAAGTGCCTGTTAGATAGCCTATTTTTGGAAGGGTTAACTAGAATAGGATTGATTGATGTTTGTTGCACTCGTATCTGCATTTCCCTGTGTGCGATTATTCATGTTCCTGTTTTCTGCTGGTTTAGGCAATGCTAGACTGGGATAGGGTTTCTGAGTTGTGATTTCCTATGAGTACTAGGTTGCGGTTGAACCAGTACAATTGCAACGGAGACGTGGAACGCCTAGGTGGTCTTTCTGACTGTGTACCGTGGGAGTTTAGCACTGTGTTGCGAGTGAGGGCTTTTGCCTGTGCCACCCAACACTGTGCTATCTCATTTGCTTGACTTTGAGAGGATCGCCAGGAGAGAACCAGATACTAGTGATCTGGATCTCTCAAGAGAGCATCCCGTCAATTACCGTAATTTGGCCGCACAGTCTTAAGGACCTCGCTAGGCTACGAGCCGCTTGCTCAGCCATTGTCTCGTAACCTTAGATATCCCAGCTAGACTTTGCTCGACCAGCAGATACAGTATAGTATTGAAGCTTCTCCTTATGTATATTATTGTTTAAGCACTATTGATTTCATGTGTGGCACGCTTAGCTACTTCAGAGATTAGTGGCCCACGAGCACAATCTTAGTAGGCTATTGCCAGTGCATTGTCGGAGTACTTCTTCTTAATGTTTGCCATATCCTATTGCTTATTCTTATAATTCTTCTTATGTCAATTTAAAGCCTTTAATTACCAGTGAGTTATTCATTAAATTGCTGTTCAAAATCCGATACTTACTTCTTATGAGTATTCGAGAAGCATCTAACTTATCAGAAGATTCCTTGCTTGATGCTCGAGGACTATTGTTTAACGTAACGTAATAGTGCCGATCCGAAGTAGAGGGTGGAGGACTTCTTAAGTTCTTAGTTCAAGGGTGGATTACTTCGGCTTCGGCCAACACTATTCTTTAGTGTTGTAGTACTTTCTTCTTTGTTTGATTGTTGACCAGACTAGATAACTCCCGTCTAGTTATTAGTCTGTTGTGTGAAACGCTAGTACCGAGTTCTGGTATACCCCGTTATAGCAGATAGAACTCTGGAGTGTAGTGGCGTTTTTTGTTCGGCTGGCAGTACTCTGGGGTTGGGATCGTGTGTTTCCGTTGTGGCAGCGAGCCATACTCGAGTCCTGTGTAAGAGCCCTAGTGTACCCGAGTGCCCGGTCGTAACAAAATTATAAGGAACTATGCTCCAAAGATGTTGCAGAGAATATAGTCCCGCTGCACATCCACAGTGGATCAGACACTACAACGGCTTTCTTCGGGCATGGTAAAGCAACAGTTGATACCAAAGGTACCTCGGATGATCATGCACGTGCTCTATTACAGTCTGTTGGGAAATCTCTGCCAGTCTCACAGGATGTTTTGGATAACATGGAAATCTTCACCATTAGATACATCTACAATGACAAAGTAAGCAAGTCTCTGGGTGATGCGAGAGCTCGTAAGTGGAGTCAAATGAAGAGAAAGTCAACTCTGAGGCTGCCACCAGATAGGGATTCACACAACTTGAAAGTAATGAGAGGGAACTATCAAACATAATTATGCTCCTACACTACGATCAAGTGGAACCTGCTCCATCTCCGCTCGGTCATGGATGGACCCTAGAAAATGGTAAATGTCTCCCCGTCTGACACACCAAGCCAGCCCTACCCAAAAGACTCAAAGAAGCCATGCAAAGTCAAAACTTAGCATCAGGAGATTCTGATTCAGAGTGTAGTGACACAGATGAAGAAGACAATGGTATAGAGGATGACATGTAATAAGACACAGGAAATTAACTCTAGAACAAATATTGACACAATAGCGTGAATGATTTCAATTCTGTTTGGTAAAAAGTTAAAAGTTAGATGTACATAAAATCTGAATCTGAACATGTAGCTTGTGATTTTGTCTTAGTGAATTGGAAGAAATATTCCATGTTTGAAATAACCGAAAATATATATGTCATATTTTCCGTAAAGACTTATTTTATTCCTAAATCTCCTATCATGAAATTTTTTGGTTAAATAATTAATCTGCCATCTTAACCCTTCTTTGGCGGCACCCAACTTATGTCGTGTGAAATAAATATGGACTAAGTGGCGGTTCACAACTTATGTCGTATGCCATTTTCACCACGTAATGTTGCTGAGAGAGAGAGATAAGTGGTGGGAGGAGAGTAGCAAGCGTATGACTGCTCCAGACCACCGCGGCGGGCCTACTGACATGAATCCCACCCTCCCCCACCCTCACGCACTCGCTACACAGGGAATTATGTAGGGAAACTACCTAATTACATGGCTTTTGCACTCGTGTTGCGCGATCGTTGCAAGAAAATTAGCGGTCGTACAAGGATGGTTGGGGTGTCATTGGAAAGCTCTGTTTATGCCCTTTCAGGGATAGATACTTGTTTTACACTCTGGGTCTTATTTAGGCATGAAAAAGATCACGTAAACAACCCTCTTTAGGGTAAAAACACCCCGCTGGGCGGTACATATAAATTACCGCCTAGGCCGCTTGTAAGGTGTTAAATGGATTCCTTGACCCCAAATATGTACATTTTGACACCAAGATCACATTAATAGCTATTCTGTAAGTGAAGATATGACAAATCTTTATTTCCGTGGCCGCCATCTTGAATTTTGGTTATATTGTCCACAAAAAGTCTCCTATCATGAAAATTATTGGTTAAATCCATAATTTGTTGTCTTAACCCGTGGAGCCCCGGCTAGTTTTGTAATGTTTGTTCACCAGAACCCGGCCGGTTTTCAAAAAATGGTTTTATTCCAGAAACAATAGCGAATGGGTTAGGAATGAAGGAAAAACCACGAAAAACCGCTCAAAAAGCTTAAAGAATGGTCCTACAGAGCCCCCGAAAACGTATTTTACAAGAGTAAAAAATTGAAGGCAATTACCCCAAAAAACCAGGTTACTGCGCGCTCACGCGCACGCACGTGGAATTTGAGAGTTTTCAACCATCGGCACGGTTGCGTGGGATACGTACACAGTTCCCATACAAATCTGAGCCCTCTTGAGTGGCTACACCTGAGGTTACGGTCGGCGCAATTAGGGTGACGCGCCAGGCGCGTCTCTGGGGCTGTGCGTTACATACATCGCCGACGCGTCAGACGCGTCGCTGGGGCTGTACGGGTTAAATGAATTCCTTGAGCCAAAATACCTACATTTAGACAACAAGATCACACTAATAGCTATTATGTAGCAGAAACTATGCAAAATATCACTCTCGTGGTGGCCATCTTGGATTTCGCCCTCTGGTGGAGTTTGCCCACACTTTTGGGAGGTGCACGGGGGCTTATTTTCTTTAGTATCCCCCAATCATCTAAAAACCACCTTCAAACCTTGCTCAGGAAACAATGGTCACGGGGTCAATGGGAGGGTCCTCTACTAAGGGTCTATAGGGTCTTTTAGGAGTAGCTAGACGCCTAGTAGTGGCGCCTAGCTGTTCTCTGTATGCAGCTGTGCTAAGTCTATTAGAAAGACCTGGTATTGTGAGTTTCACTCCGATACCCTTCCAATTGCACATGTCTAGTTTTGCTGTACCTCTAAGCATTTTTGTCTCAATAAACTTTTGTGTAGAATGAACCAATAGAGTGTCATCAGTTTCAGGTTGAAATTGACCATGGCAGCGTCGGCTTGCAAGTGAAGGGAGGAAGGAATGTTGCTCCAGTCTTGCGGGGGGAGGCAATTTTGCTGGCACCACGAGTTTTATTTAATTACGTGACCATTGCAAGTTTAGTTGTGTTACAATATCAAGATATACTTTATTTTATCTGCCACGCTGTTTTAGCCAATATGTTAACACAGGAATACGTTATTATGAGTTATTCTTGTGAAGTGTCTTAGTGTTATCATATCGTGTGGTGATATATTGCAATCCGTTAGTTTGAGGCTGGCTCCCGCTAGCCACGCGAGGTCTCGTCATTCTCTGCTAGGCTCAGACGAAATAGGTGGTTGCTCCCTCTCTCTTGTGGCACACCAGTCTGCCCCTTTTGTTTTTCCTTGCTTATATTAACGTAACGTAATTAACAGAGAATCCTAGACATTCATTTGTTCTTTTAATTATTCTTTTCCTCTGATCAGCATTTTATTATAGTTCCATTTTTATGATATATTCTGTACCTCCGGTGGCTTACTTCGGGATCCGTGATAGGGAGAGCTGGGAGGCTTGCCGGGGTCCTTACTAATAAGCACTGATCCCATAGACAATCCACAGACACACACACATCCATACCCCCTACATATTTTTCCCAGTGTTTGTGCTTAGGACCCGGTAATAACCTTGACGGTTCTGCCTCAGCGATTGTGTTTGTTCCCTATCTCGGGTTTCGAACTGAGGCAACGGAGTGTTTAATAGTAAGTAGAAATCCAGCTTCAGTCTGCCCCCCCCCCCCCCCCCCCCATAGTTAAGTGAGTGAGGGAGCTAGACTCTCTAAGAGTTCATTGTTTTTGGGCGGTATCTCACTGGGGGGCCCAGTTTGAAGTAGGATATATTGGTGTGATATTAGCTGTGGTCGGGGCAAGCTGCTTCCACTAATATCACCCTGAGGTTACTAGTCATATTAGGACACTGCCTTGTATTGTTAGTTCATTATTATATGTATACAATATTATTATGTGCAACTCTCTTGGGTTGAGAGTGGATTACCATTGGCTGGTTTGCGCACGGTTTTGTATTGTCGAGGGTGCGCATAGCCTGTTATGCTTGAAGTACACCTGCACTTTTTACTTTTCTTTATTTGATGTCTGCTGGTAGCCTATATATTTAACTGTTTTGATTATCCAACCCAGCATTGCTAATCCCGGTGTTGGTTTCGAGTTTTTGTAGCTAGTAAGTTACATGATTATTTCTGTTCTACATATTATTCAGAATAGGAGCAGGGCAGTGTGCACCTTAAGCCCTGAGAAGAGCCTGGAAGCGTTTATAGTGCTCTTACCTGTTGCGTCGTGGTGTTGCTTGGTAGAGAGACAAGGTGCATTTGTTTTAGTAATTATTTTCGTATACCGTCTCTAAGTGACTGAGGGCCAGATACGTAACAGTGGCGACCTTGCCCAGGATAATCAGAATAGTACCAGCAGTATTAGTAAGATTTATTTTGATCAGAGAAATTTTGTTTAGGATAGGTGTCTAGCATTTTATATTTTACTATATCTGAACAACAAGCAAGAGAGGAGGGGGGGAGTGTCGTGCCATTGCACATCACCAGTGAGGAGGATGCGAGAGTGTTCCTTCGGAATTCTCCAGAAAGGGAACAGATACAGTTGAGACGGGTGGAGGAATTGAAGTTGATATAGCATCAGTTTTGGGAGTAGAGGGGTCTCTTCTTACCACGAGGGAAGCATGTCAGCAGTATATATGGCAGTATTATTATGATGTTCCAGAGGAGGCTGAGCCAACAACTGTGCCGGCAGGAGGCTATATCTCACCTCCACGTTCTCCGCCGCGCACATCCAGTCCTCTTAATGATAGCATTACGTCTTTCCAGTTGACATGTCCTACTATTATTCCCCTAGTGTGCCCCAACTTACTCAACCCCCATTTTTATCCTTTACACTCAACTCCTGCCGCTGGCTGGGCGGCACAGAACCAGGTTACACCTCCCCCCCCCCCCCCCCCCATTTATCACAGCCGAATTTTCTACGATTCTGCCACGTTACCGTCCCGCTTATATTCCTACACCACCCCCTACTTTTGCCCTGGTAGGGCTATCGAGTGATGCTCTAGTACAACTAGAGTTGAAGAAATTGGAAATGCAGGAGAAAAGAGAAGAGAAAGAGAGAGAAAGGCAGGAGAGAAGAGAAGAGAGAGAGATGCAGGAGAGGTTAGAGACACATAGAATGACAATGGAGTTACAAAGAACTCAAGTTGAGGTAGACGGGGGTAGGTACACAAGGTATCGTATAAATACGATAGGGTATGACTCTTGTGATCCCGTACGTCTCTGTGACGTCACGGTCGTTCCCGCTGCACGGCGTAGGACGAGTAGATCGTATATTATAAGATTGTAAGTAAGTTAGGATTATAAAAGGCCTAATATGCTATTAAGCAATATTGACATGGTCTTATGACTGTAGTATATAATACATTTATCGTATATATTAACTCTCCCAGACATATATGACGCGATCGCGTCATATGGCAGAGTGAACCAAAAACACATATGACGCGATCGCGTCATATGGACTTATTATATTGCTAGAAAATAAGTTTATGACGCAATTGAGCCGGTTTTTTGGCTGGTAAGTCCGATAAGTTAGATGTACATGTGGACAAATCTAGCAACCCCCTAGCGTCCCTGTGAGGGCCCCGCGGTGGTAGAGAGAGTCAGTTGCTTCCCATCAGCCAGCCTAGTAGGTGGGTGTGTGCGGCCCTTTAAACCAAGGGGCCTCCATTTTGCCCAGCCTGGCTGATATTACCGCCCTAATATAACCCAAACGAAGTGCTATATCGTTGGGTTATCGATGGATTATTGTGTTATTCTTATTTAGGGTATAAAAACCATGTTAGTGAAGTGTTTTGCTAGTCTGGTGTACGTGACCAAGGTGGGCTCCACGAGGGGCCATGGTTTCGCTTGTTTGTGAATCACTTTCATACCATATTGAGTCAATTATATTGCTATTTATCACTTGAAGTAGTGTATTTTACTTGTATAAGTGTTTATAGTGAAAACACTTTTATTACTGGTCGAGCATTCTCTGGTGTAGGCTACGTGACCAAGGTGGTGGAGCCCACGAGGGGCCATGCTTTTTGCCAAACGTTTTGCTTGTTTGTGGAACACTTTCATATAAATATCAGTCAATTATATTGCTATTTATCCGTTCAAGTAGTGTATCTTACCTTGTATTAGTGTTTCTTAGTGAAAAAACTTTCATTACTGGTCGAGCATATATCGCCATGCTCCCTCAGCCCTGTGCATTTTTGCTCGATAATTTAGTGGTGGAAAGTGCTTGCATTTTTGCTCGATAATTTACTGGTGGAAAGTGCTTGGGAGGTAAGTTTTTTATGGGCAAAAGCACTCTACATATACGGCTTGGTGGCCACGAGGGAATCTCAGCAGTGTGAGTAAGTACAGTCAACATTTTTGGTGGAGATGGTGGTGGTGGTGGTGGTGGAGATGGTGGTGGTGGTGGTGGTGGAGATGGTGGTGGTGGTGGTGGTGGTGGTGGTGGTGGTGATGATGGTGGTGGTGGTGATGGTCGGGGTGGTGGTGGTGGTGGAGATGGTGGTGGTGGTAGTGGTGGTGATGGTGATGGTGGTGGTGGTGGTGATGGTGGTGGTGGTGGTGGTGATGATGGTGGTGGTGGTGATGGTCGGGGTGGTGGTGGTGGTGGAGATGGTGGTGGTGGTGGTGGAGATGGTGGTGGTGTTGGTGTAGATGGTGGTGGTGTTGACACCAATAGGGTAGGGTCCCTTTTCTGACCGTGGGTCAGGTCAGAAAATGAACCCAACCCTATTTGTGTCAACACCACCACCATCTCCACCAACACCACCACCATCTCCACCACCACCACCACCATTTTATTATTTTTATTATTTTTGTGTTTAGGCCTATTTTATTATTTGTATTATTATTATTTATTATTATACCTGTTATTCCTGTGTATGGGATCACCCATAAAAAAGTATTTATATTTGTATTTAATTTATATTTTTGCTTTATTATATTATAATTTATTATTATTATTATTATTATTATTATTATTATTATTATTATTATTTATTATTATACCCAACATAAATGTCCCCCACCACAAACTCTTATTATATATAATTATATAATTATATATATATATATATATATATATATATATATATATATATATATATATATATATATACAGTATATATATTGTCGGGAATAGGGTAATGATCCCGACAGCTTTTGGTCCAATAGGACATTTGAATTTGGCGGTATCGTATCGCTTGTACGATTTCGGCTGGTTCTTTGTGTATTGTAGTTTATTCTTAAGTTAGGTTAAATATTAACTGTAATGTATAAATATCTACATCAGCTCTAGATGTATTATGAAACTAAGTTATGGGTTATAATTATTATGAGCCGGCAGCCATATGTAATTTCGCGAAGAGATCGGACGCCGGCCCTTTAGTCTCTCAATCAACACCGTACAGTCAACATCTCCTCCCCCGGCTCTGACTCAACCCACAGTTCATCATGTGCTACAACTACTAATAATTTATAACAACAGTCCTACATCACCAGTCCTCTAAGCTAAGTTCATTGTATCGATATTGTATTATGTGAACATTCCTACATGTCATGCAATTGAACTAGCCGTGTGTGGGGGACTGGATTATACCCATCGACGAATACCTCGTTGGTAATTATATTATAAATATTTGTTGGGATATTTCATGTACCAGTGATATGTAAATTAACCTCTTTATCTAAATTCCCGATAAATATTGTTCCTTCATGCCCTAAAGCTTCCTTACCGTAGTACCGTTTTGTTTGCTTCCTTGACGCTTGTGGGCTTACAAATGGCTGCCGCCTCGCGCGTTGTTGGCCGACTGCCATTTCCCTAGTTTTGACCCAGCTTCTTCCCTCGTGTTTTTTACCGTTTAGGCACCGTCCCTATCTTTTTTGGGACTAGTTTCCAGGTTTTTTTTGGGCGTGTGCTCCTTGGCGTTTTTTGGTGGGTTAGCTGGGCTGGAGATTGGGGTAGGGGTTGTTTCGTCGGTCACCATTTTGCGCTCATAGGCTTGGCTAGGCTAGGCAGTCTAGGCCTGCAGGTGTCTGTGGTGGCTATTCATTTCGCTTTGGTGGTGTGCCTGTGGTGTTAGTTGTGTTGTGTCATTGTGGGACTCATTATTAATTTTGCTGGTGGAGAGGGTTCTCATGTGACCTTTTATATTTCAATTTCATAATAGCCTAGGCCTAGTTGCTTACAGTGGCAGTCATGAGTGTCGGTCTTTGTTAATTCCTAAGCGATTGACAGTTAATAGTCAGACCTCATGATTATAGCTTAACCAACTAGGCTTACCTATAAAGGGCTTAGAATAATTAGTGCTTCACCTTACCCTTTCTTTTAATGGATTTAGTATTTAATTCTTTTGTCAATAC